>JARQOD010001292.1:0-102972 GCA_033576555.1 Oophaga sylvatica
CTCTCTCTCGGGAGCCCCGTCCCCCTCTCTCTCTCGGGGCCCCGTCCCCTCTCTCTCTCTCGGGGGCCCCGTCCCTCTCTCTCTCCGGGGCCCGTCCCTCTCTCTCTCTCGGGGGCCCCGTCCCCCTCTCTCTCTCGGGAGCCCCTCCCTCTCTCTCTCTCGGGGGCCCCGTCCCTCTCTCTCTCTCGGGGCCCCGTCCCTCTCTCTCTCTCGGGGGCCCCTTCCCTCTCTCTCTCTCTCGGGGGCCCCGTCCCCTCTCTCTCTCGGGAGCCCCGTCCCTCTCTCTCTCTCGGGGCCCCGTCCCCTCTCTCTCTCGGGGCCCCGTCCCTCTCTCTCTCTCGGGGGCCCCGTCCCTCTCTCTCTCTCGGGGGCCCCGTCCCTCCTCTCTCTCGGGGGCCCCGTCCCTCTCTCCGCGGGGCCCCGTCCCCCTCTCTCTCCGGGGCCCCGTCCCCCTCTCCGGGCCTCCCTCTCTCTCTCTCGGGGGCCCCGTCCCCCTCTCTCTCGGGGGCCCTCCCCTCTCTCGGCCCCTCTCTCTCTCTCGGGGCCCCTCCCCTCTCCCCTCCCTCTCTCGGGGGCCCCGTCCCTCTCTCTCTCGGGGGCCCCGTCCCTCCTCTCTCTCGGGGCCCCGTCCCTCTCTCTCTCTCGGGGGCCCCGTCCCCCTCTCTCTCTCGGGGCCCCGTCCCTCTCTCTCTCTCGGGGGCCCCTTCCCTCTCTCTCTCTCGGGGGCCCCGTCCCCCTCTCTCTCTCGGGGCCCCGTCCCTCTCTCTCTCTCGGGGGCCCCGTCCCTCTCTCTCTCTCGGGGGCCCCTTCCCTCTCTCTCTCTCGGGGGCCCCGTCCCCCTCTCTCTCTCGGGGGCCCCGTCCCTCTCTCTCTCTCGGGGCCCCGTCCCTCTCTCTCTCTCGGGGGCCCCGTTCCCTCTCTCTCTCTCGGGGGCCCCGTCCCTCTCTCTCTCTCGGGGGCCCCGTCCCCTCTCTCTCTCGGGGGCCCCGTCCCTCTCTCTCTCTCGGGGGCCCCGTCCCTCTCTCTCGGGCCCGTCCCTCTCTCTCTCTCGGGGGCCCCGTCCCCCTCTCTCTCTCGGGGGCCCCGTCCCTCCTCCCGGCCCCTCCCCTCTCTCTCTCGGGGGCCCCGTCCCTCTCTCTCTCTCGGGGGCCCCGTCCCTCTCTCTCCTCGGGGCCCCTCCTCTCTCTCTCGGGGGCCCCGTCCCCCTCTCTCTCTCTCGGGGGCCCCGTCCCTCTCTCTCTCTCGGGGGCCCCGTCCCTCTCTCTCTCTCGGGGGCCCCTCCCTCTCTCTCTCTCGGGGGCCCCGTCCCTCCTTCTCTCGGGGCCCCTCCCTCTCTCTTCGGGGGCCCCGTCCCTCTCTCTCTCTCGGGGGCCCTGTCCCTCTCTCTCTCTCGGGGGCCCCGTCCCTCTCTCTCCTCTCGGGGGCCCCGTCCCTCTCTCTCGGGGGCCCCGTCCCTCTCTCGGGGGCCCCGTCCCCTCTCTCTCTCTCGGGGGCCCCGTCCCTCTCTCTCTCTCGGGGGCCCCGTCCCTCTCTCTCTCTCGGGGGGCCCCGTCCCTCTCTCGGGGGCCCCGTCCCCGTCCCTCTCTCGGGGGCCCCGTCCCTCTCTCTCTCTCGGGGGCCCCGTCCCTCTCTCTCTCTCGGGGGCCCCGTCCCTCTCTCTCTCTCGGGGCCCCGTCCCTCTCTCTCTCTCGGGGGCCCCGTCCCTCTCTCTCTCTCGGGGGCCCCGTCCCCCTCTCTCTCTCGGGAGCCCCGTCCCTCTCTCTCTCTCGGGGGCCCCGTCCCTCTCTCTCTCTCGGGGGCCCCTTCCCTCTCTCTCTCTCGGGGGCCCCTTCCCTCTCTCTCTCTCGGGGGCCCCGTCCCCCTCTCTCTCTCGGGGGCCCCGTCCCTCTCTCTCTCTCGGGGGCCACGTCCCCCTCTCTCTCTCGGGGGCCCCTTCCCTCTCTCTCTCGGGGGCCCCGTCCCTCTCTCTCTCTCGGGGGCCCCGTCCCTCTCTCTCTCTCGGGGGCCCCGTCCCTCTCTCTCTCTCGGGGGCCCCGTCCTCTCTCTCTCTCGGGGGCCCCGTCCCTCTCTCTCTCTCGGGGGCCCCGTCCCTCTCTCTCTCTCGGGGGCCCCGTCCCTCTCTCGGGGGCCCCGTCCCTCTCTCTCTCGGGGGCCCCGTCCCCCTCTCTCTCTCGGGGCCCCGTCCCTCTCTCTCTCTCGGGGCCCCGTCTCTCTCTCTCTCGGGGGCCCCGTCCCCCTCTCTCTCTCGGGGGCCCCGTCCCTCTCTCTCTCTCGGGGGCCCCGTCTCTCTCTCTCTCTCGGGGGCCCCGTCCCTCTCTCTCTCTCGGGGGCCCCGTCCCTCTCTCTCTCTCGGGGGCCCCGTCCCTCTCTCCCCCGGGGGCCCCTTCCCTCTCCCGGGCCCCGCCCCCCTCCGGCCTCGCCCCCGCTCCGCCCCGCTCACCGGCACTCGGTCCGGGTACTTCTTCCGGATCTTCTCGCCCTCTGACCGCCGCTTCTCGAACGCGTGCTCCTCCTTATAAACGAACTTCATGTCGTCGGCGGCTGCGGCTGCGACTGACGGAGGAAGATAAACAGCCCCGCCCCTCCGCTTCCGCACTACACCACGCCCATTACACAAGAACGACACGCCTCTACAGCACGACCTGCCCAACAACGGCCGGCCACGTCACGGGAAACTCCAACAACATGGCGGCCGCCACCAGAGCGACTACGAAATCTAACCAATCACATTACTAGATCAATAGCGCTGTCAGTGACGTTAAATCCAGCCAATCCTGGCGCTACTACAGCATTGACAACACGAGCAGACACGCCTCCTGTCACATGAGTGAATAACATTCTCATCACTGCCACCTGGTGGACGGCAAAAGCAGAACCGGTTCATTACTGTCCTCTAGTGGAGGAGAGAGGAAGTAGCGGCTCCTTACTGTCATCTAGTGGAGGAGAGAGGAAGTACCGGCTCCTTACTGTCATCTAGTGGAGGAGAGAGGAAGAACCGGCTCATTACTGTCATCTAGATATAGGAAAGATGTGTATCTTCGTACGGTCCTAGCCTGATGAAGAGACCTGAGTAGTCTTGAAAGCTGCAATTTGTTCCCATCTTTTCAGTTACCATTAAAAGGTATCAACCACTGAGGACTCTCAACTCTAAATATTTTACTGTCATCTAGTGGAGGAGAGAGGAAGAACCGGCTCATTACTGACATCTAGTGGAGGAGAGAGGAAGAACAGGCTCATTACTGACATCTAGTGGAGGAGAGAGGAAGAACCGGCTCATTACTGACATCTAGTGGAGGAGAGAGGAAGAACAGGCTCATTACTGTCATCTAGTGGAGGAGAGAGGAAGAACCGGCTCATTACTATCATCTAGTGGAGGAGAGAGGAAGAACAGGCTCATTACTGTCATCTAGTGGAGGAGAGAGGAAGAACAGGCTCATTACTGTCATCTAGTGGAGGAGAGAGGAAGAACAGGCTCATTACTGTCATCTAGTGGAGGAGAGAGGAAGAACAGGCTCATTACTGTCATCTAGTGGAGGAGAGAGGAAGAACAGGCTCATTACTGACATCTAGTGTAGGAGAGAGGAAGAACCGGCTCATTACTGTCATCTAGTGGAGGAGAGAGGAAGAACAGGCTCATTACTGTCATCTAGTGGAGGAGAGAGGAAGAACAGGCTCATTACTGACATCTAGTGGAGGAGAGAGGAAGAACCGGCTCATTACTGTCCTCTAGTGGAGGAGAGAGGAAGAACAGGCTCATTACTGACATCTAGTGGAGGAGAGAGGAAGAACAGGCTCATTACTGTCCTCTAGAGGAGGAGAGAGGAAGAACAGGCTCATTACTGACATCTAGTGGAGGAGAGAGGAAGAACAGGCTCATTACTGTCCTCTAGTGGAGGAGAGAGGAAGAACAGGCTCATTACTGACATCTAGTGGAGGAGAGAGGAAGAACAGGCTCATTACTGTCCTCTAGTGGAGGAGAGATGAAGAACAGGCTCATTACTGACATCTAGTGGAGGAGAGAGGAAGAACAGTGTGATGAAATGTGCACACGGTCCGCCACACGGTAGCCCGGGGTATCACGGCTTGTGATCCCTCCGTGCCGCAAATGTGACGAAAACGCGCACACACACGACGGCTGCTGCCGTCCGACCCAGTAAACTGCAGGGATTTATAATTATCCCACTTCCACTTAGGAACTTGCAGCTCTCTGGCGCCCCCCTTACCCTCAGGTCAGTCAGGGAACTGCACCTAGGATAATTAGTCGCCAGACGGGTCACTTGGATGTGTGCTGGCTATTGGGCACGCTGCAGTGAGGGAATTATGATTACTCCTGGCTGCAGCCAGGCAGTACCCTTATAAACCCCGCTCCTTCACTGCCAGCGTCACCCAATAGATTAACACTTTACACCCCTTTCCTTTTAGCTGCCACCAGCTACGATTTACTTAATGAACAATTTATCAAGAGGGTCCGTAGCAACCCCAAAACAGTAGCGTAGTACTTCAGGCACGTGAAAATTCGTTTATAGAGCAGGAGAAACAAACGAATAAATTTATAGGTTTATTCCTTAAAAACAGGCAGTGCTTATATAATATAAAAAGATGTAACAAACTGAGACAATATCGTTATGTACAGATGCAGTTATAAAATAAAATGGGATTAACAGTGAAAAACTTACATGGTAGTTACATAGGTGTCATGGGTGTATCGCCACAAGGATCGTCGCGATTACACACTCTGACTTCTCACAGCTGAGTTGCTGTTTCTTTGTGTTTGGTAATGAGGGAGTTAATTTTACCTAGCTCTTTGCTAAGACTAGGTCCAGCCTCGCCCGGCTGCTTTTGATTATGTTCTAATTAGATTCCTTCATATACCTGCCAGTCTGCTTGTTAGATGCCGGTGAAAGCCTTTATGTAGTCTAGCAGACTGGATCGGTTCTGAGAATACTTAAGCTAAGAGCTCCTTAGTTGTTTTTACTCTTATAGCTTATAGTTTATCTCTGAGACCTTAGGTGTTCCTACTGTGTGTGAGTGTTGTATGTAAGACTTTATTTACTTTATTTCTTATCTTTGTTGTATGTCTTTCTGTTCATTAACCGTTACCTGTTCATTCCCTTTGGTGGTAATCAGGGTCCTTCTTAGGACTAGATTACAGTTGGCAGGGATTGATAGGAGACAGGGTTTACGCTGGTGGCCTGGACCTCTGTACCTTTAACAGTACCTCCAGGTAGAGGGATTAGTTAGGACCCCAGTGTAGGGTCAGCATAGACCCCGGTCACCCTCTAGCCAGAGACAGCGTATAACGGATTCCGTTTTGACCCACTGGACTTTCTGTCAGGTAATTCTATGTTATCATATATCTATGCGCATGTTATATAGTATGTTGCCCTTTTGATATAGATTACTGTCATCACATATATATATCTGCTATACAGCGTGACAATAGGTATAGGCAAGACAGGCTGGGGGAGGAGCCACACGTCATAGTTCATTTGCAGATCTCTTAGTCAAGTCGTCACAGCAAGGAATCACCAAGGGGGGCTTAACTGCCAAACTTATACCTGTGGGCTGCTGACCTCACAAAAGGGGATGGTTTTTCTGGCCACCTCCCAGGGATAGAAGTTCTAGTTTTAGTTCTGGAAGATTATCAGGAGCATACTTCATCCTGAGAACCTCGCAGAAGAATGGCAGACCTATCAATGATCTTACTTTAAAATGACGGTTCAAATGAGCCCAAACTTGGGTGAGATAGTTCATGGGGCATCCGAGAATTCCATTTCTCGGGTTCTGTTGGAGTTACGGGTTCACCAGTACCACGGGAAGGATGCCTGTCGGCGCATGTTTCAAAACAGTAACTTTCATGTTTCTGACGCAAATTCCCAACGTGTTATAACCAAAAAGAATGAATCCTCATAATGGCTGCTATGGGAGGAAAAGCACATGGGCAGACAATGCAGACTCCCTGCGGTGAGGAGGGAAAAACTCCAGCACTGGCAGCTCAGATTACACTACCTGTGTGCAGGCTGGGGGTTGATGAGAAGCGTGAGAGAGGGAGGGGGAACTTTGCTCTGTGGGCTGTCAGCAGCAAACGGATGAGGACTGTAGTTCTAGAACAGCACAAGACATGGAGCTTCCAGTATCATCACACCTCCCCCCCTTAGAGGGCGCTACGGAGGCATGACCTGTCGGTAATCCGCCATGCGCACCTCAGCGGGTTCGCCACGTCGTGACAACCCATCAGCATTCCCATGATCGCTGCCTTTCTTGTGTTGTACGGCAAAATCATACTGCTGTAGGGCAAGGCTCCAGCGTAGCAACCTACCATTGGTTCCGGACACTGTGTACAGCCAGCTCAGAGGGTTGTGGTCGGTGACCACCTGTCACGCGGTCTTATGATATGTGTACGATGTCAGTAAACTATTCTTAAAAGAACAACACTCTATACAACATATAGATTAGCAACATCAGCATGTAAATATAGAATAGATTTACCTGACACGATATCTGCTGAACTCAGGGTTAATCTTGAGGACTTGATACACTGTCACAGGAAAGAGGAGGACCGGGGGTCTAACCTGACCCTAAACTGGGGTCCTAACTAATCCCTCACCTTGGAGGTACTGATAATGGTTCAGAGGTCCAAGTCTCCAGCCTAACCCTGTCTCCTATCAGTCCCTGAACCCTGTAATCAGTCCTAAGAAGGATTCTGATTACCACCAAAGGGATATGGGCTGATCTCTGCTAAATACACAGATTAGACATATAAGACAGACTGGAGAAAACACAGACTTGCATACACACTCAAACACAGAAGGAACATAAATGATCTGGGATATTAAACTCTAAGCAAGGTGAGCTTAAAACAACTAAGGAGCTCTTTAACTTAAGTCTATACAGATACAATCCTATCTGTGGTCTGCATGAAGAATTTCACTGGCAACTCCCAACACAGACAACCAGAGATTTAAAGGAAACCAATCAACAAATAATTAATTGCAGCCGGGAGAAACTGCACCCAGTCCCAGAACTGAGCACAGACAGAATTAACTCCCTAACTGCCAAACACAAAGAAACAGCAACTCAGCTGTGAGAAGTCAGAATGTGCAACCGCGACGATCTTCGTGGCGATGCACACATGACACCACCTTGAAGGTGCGCCCGTACAGGTAGGGCTGCAAACGTTGCAGTGCCCAGACCATGGCCAGGCACTCCTTCTCAATGGTGAAGTATGTGTCACGCTGTCTCTGTATACAGGAGAACCGGGGTCTATGCTGACCCTAAGCTGGGGTCCTGGCTAATCCCTCTACCTGGAGGTACTGTTGATGGTACAGAGGTCCAGGCCGCCATCGTAAACCCTATCTCCTGTGAATCCCTAACCACTGTAATCTAGTCCTGAGAAGGACCCTGATTACCACCACAGGGATCAGGAAGGTAACTGCCTTCACACACAGTATAAGACAAACGAGACAGTACAAGGGGTAAAATAAAAGACCACCTTGCATACAAAACTACCAATATAGAGGGAACACAAACGGGTAGGGAGATAACTAATAAAGCGAGGAGAGGAGAAAAACCACAACAGGTACTCTTAGCTTTAGACTTCTCAATACGATCCGCTTTGCTGGTCTGCATGAATGCTTTCACCGACACTTCCCCAGCAGACAGGCAGGTATAAGAAGGAAACCAATTAACAAAACATTAATTGCAGCTGAGCGAGGCTGGTCAGTCCAGCACAGAGAGAGAAAGAATTAACTCCCTCAATGCCGAAAAACACCCAGCACCAGAAACTCAGCTGTGCGAAGTCAGGGTGTGCAATCGCGACGATCTTCGTGGCGACACACCCGTGACAGTACCCCCCCTTCTACGAGGGGCCTCTGGACCCTCAGGCCGGGTTTATCTGGGTGAGTAGTGTGGAAGGCCCGAACCAATCGGTCTGCGTTAATATCCGACGCAGAAACCCACGTCCTCTCCTCAGGACCATACCCCCTCCAATAAACAAGGTACTGAAGGGACCGGCGATTCAGACGTGAATCGATGATTCTCGACACCTGGAACTCCAAGTTACCATTGACCACCACTGGAGGAGGAGGTAGAGGTGATGGTATGACTGGTGCCACGTACCTCTTAAGCAACGATCTGTGGAACACATTGTGGATTTTAAATGTAGGAGGGAGGTCAAGACGGAAAGCCACCGGATTAATTATTGAACTGATCCTGTATGGCCCGATGAATCTGGGACCCAGTTTCCAGGAGGGCACTTTAAGTTTTATATTCCTGGTAGACAACCATACCAGATCGTTCACATTAAGATCTGGACCAGAAACTCTCCTCCTATCAGCCATACGTTTATAACGGTTCCCCATAGCACTCAGATTATTCAATACACCTCTCCACACTGAAGCAAGTGACGACGAGAAACGCTCCTCCTCAGGAACCCCAGAAGGGCCCCCCCATTGAATGTACAAAACTGGGGATGAAAACCATATGCCCCAAAAAACGGGGATTTACCAGTGGACTCGCTCCGCCTGTTGTTAAGAGCGAACTCTGCCAGAGGCAAGAAAGAAGACCAGTCCTCCTGGTTCTCTGAGACAAAACACCGAAGATAAGTCTCTAGGCTTTGATTCAGACGCTCTGTCTGACCATTGGTCTGCGGATGAAAAGCCTATGAAAATGACAACTGCATCCCCCGCCATGTACAAAATGCTTTCCAGAATTTGGACACAAACTGAGACCCCCGATCCAACACCACATCAGAAGGCAACCCATGAAGCCTTACAATCTCCCCAATGAACACCTGCGCCAGAGTTTTAGCATTAGGAAGAGCAGGAAGAGCGATAAAATGAGCCATCTTGCTGAACCTGTCCACTACAACGAGTATGACTGTTTTAACCCGAAGACGGCGGGAGGTCCGTAATAAAATCCATAGACAGATGAGTCCACGGACGCTCCGGGATCTTCAAAGGTAAGAGGGTCCCCGACGGACGGGTATGTGGGGTCTTAGAGCGCGCACAAACCTTGCAGGACGCGACAAAAGTTACCACCTCCTTATGTAAGTTAGGCCACCAAAACCGGCGAGAAAGGAGATCTAAAGTAGCCTTACTCCCTGGATGTCCTGCTAAAGCAGAATTATGATGTGCCTCGATAACCCTTTGTCTCAACTGATCTGGAACAAACAGTCTCCCTGGAGGTCCTGCAGGGGCGTCCCCCTGAACCTCTAACACCTCCTCTTCAAGCTCAGAACATACAGCCGACACTACCACCCCCTCCTGAAGGATAGGAATCGGGTCATCCGTTTTCCCAGCCCCTGGGAAACTACGAGATAAGGCATCAGCCTTTACATTCTTAGATCCAGGGCGATAAGTGACGACAAAATTAAACCTGGTAAAAAACAACGACCATCGAGCTTGTCTGGAATTCAGACGTTTTGCGGACTCTAATTATAGCAGGTTTTTGTGATCAGTAATGACGGTGACCGGGTGGACTGCCCCCTCCAAAAAATGACGCCATTCCTCAAAAGCCAACTTAATGGCCAAGAGTTCCCTATTGCCGATATCATAATTCCTTTCAGCGGACGACAATTTTTTAGAGAAGAAAGCGCACGGATGCCATTTACCAGGGGACGGACCCTGGGACAATATAGCACCCACCCCTACGTCAGACGCATCCACCTCCACAATGAACGGTTGTGATGCATCTGGTTGGATGAGAACGGGTGCCGAAGCAAAACATTTCTTCAAAGAGGAAAAGGCTTGACAAGCTTTGTCCGACCATTTAGAAAAATCCGTCCCTTTTTTAGTCATGTCTGTGAGAGGTTTAACTATGGACGAGAAATTACGAATGAATTTCCAGTAGTAGTTAGCAAACCCCAGAAAACGTTGTAATGCCTTAAGATTCTCTGGCAGATCCCACTCAAGAACTGCCCGCACTTTCCCAGGGTCCATACGAAAACCGGAAGCTGAGACCAGGAAACCTAAAAACTGAAGTTTCTGTACGGCAAATACACACTTCTCCCATTTGGCGTATAGTTTATTGTCTCGCAAGATCTGTAACACCTGTCTCACATGCTCCTGGTGAGACACAAGATCTGGTGAGTAAATTAAGATGTCATCTAGATAAATGACAACAAACTGTCCCACTAGGTGGCGAAAGATGTCATTAACAAAATGTTGAAACACCGCCGGGGCAATACTCAGACCAAATGGCATGACAAGGTTCTCATAATGTCCCTCCGGAGTGTTAAACGCCGTTTTTCCACTCATCCCCCTCTTTTATCCTAATCAGATTATACGCCCCCCTGAGATCCAATTTAGAGAACCATTTGGCGCCAACAATTTGATTGAAGAGATCAGGAATCAGAGGGAGCGGATACGGATCTCGAACAGTAATCCGATTAAGCTCACGGAAATCCAGGCAAGGGCGTAGGCCTCCATCTTTTTTCTTCACAAAGAAGAACCCCGCAGCCACCGGGGAAGATGAAGGTCTAATATGCCCTTTGGCCAGACTTTCCGAAATATAATCCTTCATAGCCTGCCTCTCAGGACCAGAAAGGTTATATAACCTAGATTTTGGTAACTATGCATCAGGAAGCAATTTTATAGAACAGTCATATGCGCGATGAGGAGGTAATTCCTGACACCCTTCCTCCGAGAATACATCCTCAAAGTCCTCCAGAAAAGGAGGTAAGACTCTAGGCACGACCGCACTGATGACCGTATTCATGCAGTTTTTATTACAGAATTCACTCCACTGGCTTATCTCTCTGGATTGCCAATTAATAACTGGGTTATGCTTAGTTAGCCAAGGCAGGCCCAGCACTATAGGAGTGGGAAGACCCTCCAACACGTAACAAGACAACAGTTCTTTATGTAGCGCCCCCACTTGGAGATCTATGTTATGCACTGCTTGCACAAAACTTCCCTTACCGAGAGGTCTGGCGTCGATCGAGAAGATGGGGACGGGTTTAGCCAACCCACACAATCGCATACCTTGAACCCGGGCAAAGCGAGCATCCACCAGATTAGCCCCGGCCCCACTATCCAGAAGAACAGATATCCTCTCAGTTCTCGCACCCACCACCACCTCCGCCGGTACGAGAAACTGAGACGAACTTAGGGACGAAATACATACTCCCAGATTGCCGTCCACCACACAATCTGGGATCAATAGTTTTCCGGCGACTTCTCACTCTTTGATCTTCACTCCCAGATGACCGAGGTCGCAGCCGAAAGTACAATTTACATGCCTCCCGGAAAGCAAAAAACTTGTCCCGCCCTCCAGTGAACCTGTCCGGGAGAGCTACTTTAGGATCAGATCTGGTTTGCTCCGGGGGGTACAAAACCTTGGACTTAACATCCCTCAGCTCCATGGACAAACTCTGCAACTGCTGAGCTAGACTGGCTACTGGAACCATGGTGGCTGGGGAGAATCTTAAATATGGTCGGTGAAAATGTCACGCTGTCTCTGTATACAGGAGGACCGGGTCTATGCTGACCCTAAGCTGGGGTCCTGACTAATCCCTCTACCTGGAGGTACTGTTGATGGTACAGAGGTCCAGGCCGCCAGCGTAACCCTATCTCCTGTAAATCCCTGACCACTGTAATTTAGTCCTGAGAAGGACCCTGATTACCACCACAGGGATCAGGAAGGTATCTGCCTTCACACACAGTATAAGACAAACGAGACAGTACAAGGGATAAAATAAAAGACCACCTTGCATACAAAACTATCACTACAGAGGGAACACCAACGGGTAAGGAGATAAATAATAAAGCGAGGAGAGGAGAAAACCACAACAGGCACTCTTAGCTTAGACTTCTCAATACGATCCGCTCTGCTGGTCTGCATGAATGCTTTCACCGACACTTCCCCAGCAGACAGGCAGGTATAAGAAGGAAACCAATTAACAAAACATTAATTGCAGCTGAGCGAGGCTGGTCAGTCCAGCACAGAGAGAGAAAGAATTAACTCTCTCACTGCCGAAAAACACCCAGCACCAGAAACTCAGCTGTGCGAAGTCAGGGTGTGCAATCGCGACGATCTTCGCAGCGACACACCCGTGACAGTATGCCACTTCCCTCGGCAGAAGTTTCTGGCTCAGGTACAACACGGGTGTGCTCCTGGTTCCCCGAATCAACCTGGCTGAGTACAGCACCGAGGACAAATTCGCTGGCGTCAGTCTGTACCAGGAATGGCCGACTGCTGTCGACGGCTTTCAACACTGGAGAGCTGCACAGGGCTGTTTTCAAAGCTCGGAATGCCGCCTCACAGCCATCTGTCCAGCTGACTGTTTGGGGTAGACCGCCCTTGGTGAGGTCCGTCAAGGGTTTTGCAATGGCGCTATAGTTCGGTACGAAACGCCTATAGTACTCTGCAGTGCCCAGGAAGGACTTCACCTGCTTTTTGGTCCTGGGGGTGGGCCAGGACACGATTGCGTCCACTTTCTCGGGCTCTGGACTCATGGAACCCCCGCCTACCCGGTGCCCCAGGTAGTGGACCACCCTCATGCCCATCTGGCATTTTCCCGGCTTGATGGTCAGAACTGCCTGGCGAATACGCTTGAGCACCTCCTGGAGATGCTGAAGGTGTTCCTCCCAGGTGGAACTGAAGACGGCAATATCGTCCAGGTACGCCACAGCGTACTCCTCCAGTCCCTGAAGCAGGTGGTTGACCATCCGCTGAAAAGTGGCAGGGGCATTCTTCATGCCGAAAGGCATGACCGTGGACTCGTACAGTCCAAAAGGGGTGATAAAGGCGGATTTCTTCTGCGCCGCAGGGCTCAGGGGAATCTGCCAGTATCCCCGGCTTAAATCCATGATGGATATGTACTTGGCATTCGCCAACCGCTCCAGCAGATCCTCGATGCGTGGCATTGGGTGCTGTTGTGAATGGACTTGAAATGAGTTCTGAGCAGAGGCTCCCTCTGGTGGTTACAAGCGGTACTGGACTGTCCAGTGAAGATTGTGAGGATTGGGAATCAGGTGTTACTGACTGGTCTTATATAAGGGAGTCACCTTCCCATCAGGGTTGCCGGTGATCAATTGTTCTGGTCTCACTCCATGATTCCTGTTTCCCTTGTAGCCTGCTTTGTCGTGTCTGCATCTCCTGCTAACAGATAAGAAATTTTCTTTTTTTTTTTTTGTTTTTGTGCTTGATTTTTGCATTTTGTCCTGCACTTCTGTGGGGGCCTTCTGGGTCCCCTCCGGGGGCTTTTGCCCTCTCAGTTTAGTTCAGCCACTGATGTTTGTACTTTTGCTTTTTCCAGTTTTTTCAGTGGCTGCTGTTTTGATTTTGTTACACCAGAGAACTAATTTAGGTGGTAGAGGTCGTGTGATCTCAGGTGTTTTTGAAATTAGTAGAGTTGGTGCTTTTCAGGGTTTTTTGGGATTGCAGTAAGTGCCCTTCCTATCCTTTTCTATTTAGTTAGTTTGGGCCCCAACGTTTGCTCATACTATTTTCTGTCTGTGTCAGTATTTCTTCTTGTCTAACCGCCATTACATGTTTGGGGGCTTTCTATGTTCTTTGGGGATCTGCTCCGGGGCAGATAGCTTTCCTATTTCTATCTTTAGGTGTAGTTAGTTTCTCAGGCTGTGACGAGGCGTCTAGGACCAACGTAGGTACGCTCCACTGCTGCCTCTAGTTGTGGTGGTTAGTCAGGGTACTGCAATCTCATAGATTCCAACTGCTCTGGTGTATTGCATTTTTTACCTGCACTCCTCAGTTACCGAAACATAACAGGGTGCGCATCAGAGGTAGTGATGGCGTTGAGCCCCCTGTAGTCCACGCAGAACCGGGTGGTCCGATCCTTTTTTGGCACGAGAACTACAGGTGAGGCCCACGCGCTTTTGGACGGTCGGATCACCCCCAGCTGCAACATCTCATGGATCTCCTGGCGCATAATCTGCTGCACCTCCTCAGAGATCCGATAAGGTGTCCGCCATAACGGGGCGTGATTCCCGGTGTCCACCTCGTGGACTGCCAACTTGGTCCTTCCGGGTTGGTTAGTGAACACGGCCCGAAAGGATTCCAGAGTGGTCAGCAACTACAACCGCTGGGAGGCGGTTAGCGAGGCATTTACCTCCATGTCCTCAATGGACCCATTGGCCTTGGCTTGGGCCAGCATGTCCAGGAGGGGATCCTCCTCCCCGTCCTCGGGCAGGTTGCAGACCGGTAGGACGCAGGCTTCACGTTCGTGATGGGCCTTCATCATGTTGACGTGAAAGGCCTTGCCCCTACCCCGAGTGTGGTCAAGCGTGACCACGCAGGTGACTGGGTTGAGCAGTTGGTGCACGACGTACGGGCCTTCCCAGGCTGCCTGAAGCTTATCCTTTGGTACGGGGACCAGCACCCACACCTTTTGACCCACCTGGTAGGTCCGCTCCCGGGCGTTCTGGTCGTACCAGTGCTTCTGGTCAGCCTGAGCCTGCGTCATGTTGTCATGCACCAACTGCGTCAAGGTCTGCATCTTGTCGCGGAAGTGCATGACATAATCCACGATGGACACTTCTGTGGGGTTTGGCTCATCTTCCCAGGATTCTCTTATCAACCCAAGGGGTCCCCGGACTCGCCTGCCATACAGGAGCTCAAACGGGGAGAACCCCGTCGAGGCCTGCGGGACTTCTCTGTAGGCAAATAGCAGGTGTGGGAGGTACCGCTCCCAATCGCGTCCCTGGGTCTCAACCAGCATGCAGAGCATCTGTTTGAGGGTACCGTTAAAGCGCTCACACAAACCATTGATCTGTGGGTGATACGCACTCGATACCATACGCGTCACCTGCATTTTCCTGCAGAGAGCCTTCATTAGGCGAGACATAAATTGGGTCCCTCGACGGTAAGCATCTCCCTGGGAAATCCTACCCGTGAAAAGATGGTCACCAGTGCATCCGCCACCTTATCTGCCCTAGTTGAGGACAGAGCTACTGCCTCCGGGTACCGGGTAGCGTAGTCTACCACAGTAAGGATGTATTGCTTTCCAGAGCTGCTGGGGACGGCCAGCGGGCCCACAATGTCCACCGCGATCCTCTGGAAAGGCTCCTCTATCACTGGCAATGGGATCAGGGGAGCCTTAAGAGCAGGCCCCGCCTTCCCCACTCTTTGACAGGTGATACAGGAGCGGCAGTAGTTAGTCACATCTGTCCCCATCTTGGGCCAATAGAAGTGTTGAGACAGCCGTGCCTTAGTTTTGCTAATCCCCAAGTGTCCAGCGAATGGAATCTCATGGGCAATCCTCAACAACTCACCTCGGAACTGGTGCGGGACGACCAGCTGTTTTTCCCTCAACCACTCCTTTTGGGAATCTCCGGGTACTGTCTCCCGGTACAACCTTCCTCGTTCCCAGAACACCCTCTCCTTATCAGTCACGGAGGTGGGCGTCTCGGCGAGGTGCCTCAAGTTCCCCAGGCTCGCATCTGAGTGCAGAGCGGCCTGGAACTCCTGGCTGGAGGCAGCCAGAAGTGACGTCAGGGTTCCTTCCTCACTGGGACCCTCTGGGACCGGCTCTGGGTCCACCTCTGGTTCAGTCTCTCCTGTAGCGGAGGAGGGTCCAGATGGCAGGGCGCTACCTGCGATCCGGGCACTCTGACTGCGGGTGACAGCAGCTACATATGCAGTCTCCCCGGGGATTTCTACAGACCCATCAGCCTGCGCTGCTATGGGCTCTACCTCCCCATCCACCCCCAACACTTCAGGAGCAGTGCTACTTATGGGCCAGTTACCTTCCTCGGTGGCACTGGTCAGTGTCATGGCGTCACCTTCCTCACGGTTCCCATGTACCTCCCCATTTCCTTGAGCACTGTCGCTTGCTCCTGCTAGGGGTTCCTCAGCCGTCTCACTCCGCAGAGCGACGTGGCTGAACGCTCCTGTACCTGTGGACACATCTACCACTTCAGAGAAAGGGTTAACAGATTCAGACGGCACAGATACATCACTATCAACATCATTCCTAGGGAAAGAAAGGTTATCAGTTGCATCATCACTTCGCAAAGCATTAGCAGGTAACACAATCAGTTTCCCATCATCATCAATATCAACATCATGGTTAACGTTAACCTTATCATCAGATTGGGAAGGGGTGTCAGGGACATAGTACGCGACCATCCTCCCCAGATCAGTCCCCAGTAAAACATCAGTGGGCAGGTTTTCGGACACCCCCACTTCCTTCACCCCGCTCCCGGCACCCCAGTCAATGAAAACTCGGGCTATCGGCAAGGGGTAGTGGACGCCCCCAATCCCTGTGACAGTTAAGGTTTTCCCCGGAATCAACTCTTCAGGGGCCGCCAGTTCGGGTCGGATGAGGGTTCGTTCAGCCCCGGTGTCCTTGAGGCCTGTAGCAAGACGGGCCCCCACGCGGACGGGCTGCACGTTGTCATCAACCCTCACCACCACACCACCCACCAAAAGAACAGAGGCGTTGGGCCCGGAGGCCTTGGCTGGGGGGTTCTTCTGCCTCTCCGGACAGGTGGCGCTGATGTGTCCTGTCCGTTTACAGGAGAAACACTGGCGGGGGTCGGATGTAGGCCTGGCGCTGGCAAAGGGGATAGTGCCTCCAGAGGGACGGCTGGCAGGGGCACTGGGGTTGGTTGCAGGCTTACCCCCTCCCCAGCAGGCGGTGACGGGCTTCCGCACCTCGGGTTTCCGGTTGGCCTCATAGCTGTCGGCGATCCGTGCTGTTAGGACCGCGTCCTCTGGTTCTCGGTCCAGGATGAACTGTCGGACCTCAGCTGGGCACAGATGCAGAAACTGGTCTTTGATCATCAGATCCCTCAGCTCCTCGAAGGTGTCAACTGACAGTCCATGGATCCACTGGTCAAAGTGGGTCCTGAGTCCTTGCACCACATCGCTATAACTGTCATGTGGGCCACGTTGGAGGTTCCGGAACTTCTTTCGGTATACCTCAGGGGTTAGCTGGTACTTGGCGATCAGGGCCTGCTTGATGGCCTCATAGTCAACATCTTGATCTGACGTGAGGGAAGCAAACGCCTCCAGAGCTTTGCCCTTTAGCCCGGGGGTCAAGTACCTGGCCCATTGGTTGTCAGGCAGCTGGTACTGTCTGCAGACTTTCTCAAAGGCCCGCAGAAAAGTGTCCAAGTCTCCGTCCTTTTCCATCACGGGAAAGTGCTCCGGCCGGGTGTCACGGGTGTGTCGCTGCGAAGATCGTCGCGATTGCACACCCTGACTTCTCACAGCTGAGTTTCTGCTGCTGAGTGTTTTTTGGCAGTGAGAGAGTTAAATTCTCCCTCTCTCTGTGCTGGACAAGACCAGCCTCGCTCAGCTGCAATTAATGTTGCGATAATTGGATTCCTTCAAATACCTGCCTGTCTGCTAGGGAAGTGTCGGTGAAAGCATTCATGCAGACCAGCAGAGCGGATCATATTGATAAGTCTAAAGCTAAGATTACCTGTTGTGGTTTTCTCCTCTCCTCGCTTTATTATTTATCTCCTTACCCGTTGGTGTTCCCTCTGTAGTGATAGTTTTGTATGCAAGGTGTCTTTTATTTTACCCCTTGTACTGTCTCGTTCGTCTTATACTGTGTGTAGGCAGTTACCTTCCCGTTCCCTGTGGTGGTAATCAGGGTCCTTCTCAGGACTAGATTACAGTGGTCAGGGATTCACAGGAGATAGGGTTACGCTGGCGGCCTGGACCTCTGTACCATCAACAGTACCTCCAGGTAGAGGGATTAGTCAGGACCCCAGCTTAGGGTCAGCATAGACTCCGGTCCTCCTGTATGCAGAGACAGCGTGACATTTTCACCGACCAATAAAGATTTTCTCCAGTCACCATGGATCCAGTAGTCAGTCTAGCTCGGCAGTTGCAGAGTTTGTCCATGGAGCTGGCGGACGTTAAGTCCAAGGTTTTGTACCCCCCGGAGCAGGCCGGACCTGAACCTAAAGTAGCTCTCCCTGACAGATTCACTGGGGGCCGGGACAAGTTTTTTGCTTTCCGGGAGGCATGAAAATTGTACTTTCGGCTGCGACCTCGGTCATCTGGGAGTGAAGAACAAAGGGTGGGTGTGATGATACTGAAGCTTCATTTCTGGTGCTGTTTCCAGAACTCTCCCCCATAGTACTACAACCCCCCACCGTTTGCAAGCACAGGGCAAACTACCCCTCCCTCCTTTTCTCTGCAGCTCACGCTTCACTTCCCCCTGTCAGCCTGCACTCAGGCAGTGTAATGTGAGCTGCCAGTGCTGGAAGTTTTCCCGCTTCACCGCAGGGGTCCTGCATTGTCCGAACACGTGCTTTCTTCCTATAGCAGCCATGTTGGAGTATTCATTCTTTTTTGGTTAATAACACGGTGGGAGCATTCGCTAGAAACACGAACGTCACTGTGTTGAACCATGCGCCGACGGGCATCGTTCCCGTGGTACCGGTGAACCCGTAACTCCAACAGAGCCCGAGAAATGGAATTCTCGGGTGCCCCATGAGCTATGTCACCCAAGTTTGGGTTCATTTGAACCATTATTTCAAAGCAAGATCATTGATAGGTCTGCCATTATTCTGCTAGAGTTCCCCGCTGAGTTATGAACCTTATGATATCGCAGAGCTCAAACCATAGCTTGCAGCCAGGGGAGGTGGCCAGAGGACCAGCCCTTTTTGTGAGGTCAGAAGCTGACATGCATAAGTCTTACAGTGAAGTTCCTTAGAGGAGTCTTTCTGCTGGGATGTGCTGAGTAAAGGTACTGCCACACTAAGCTATCCCGCTAGCGATCTCGTTAGCGTTGCATACTAATGAGATCGCTAGCGGGATTGTTTCTATATCGCTAAATGCGGCCACATTTAGCGATATAGTTAACGACGCTATCGCCGTTAGCGATCTTCTTAACGACTTTAGCGGTACAAAAGTACCGCTAAATCGCTAAGAAAAGGTGCCACACAGCGATTAGATACTTACCCAGCGGGAGCGCCAGCGATGAAATAGGGTCCGGAACGATTCCAGCGACGAGCGAGATCACAGCAGGAAGCTCGTCGCTGGAAGCTGCCGCACTGAACAATATCGCTAACGGGATCGCTAAATAGTGACGTTTTTTAGCGATCCCGTTAGCGATATTGTTTAGTGTGGCATACCCTTAAGAGATCTCCCAATGAACTATGACGTGTGGCCCCTTCCCCAGCCTGGCTTGCCTGTAATGATCTAACAACCATGTGAGTTATCTTTCATTCTTAATCCTATTTTATTTTATAACTGCATCTGTACATAACGATATTGTCTCAGTTTGTTACATCTTTTTATATTATATAAGCATTGCCTGTTTTTAAGGAATAAACCTATAAATTTATTAGTTTGTTTCTCCTGCTCTATAAACGAATTTTCACGTGCCTGACGTACTACGCTACTGTTTTGGGGTTGCTACGGACCCTCTTGATAAATTGTGTATTAAGTCAAACCCGTAGCTGGTGGCAGCTAAAGGAAAGGGGTGTAAAGTGTTAGTCTATTGGGTGGCGCTGGCAGTGACGGAACGGGTCTTATAAGGGTACTGCCTGGCTGCAGCCAGGAGTAATTATAATTCCCTCACTGCAGCGGGCCCCATAGCCAGCACACCTCCAAGTGACCTGTCTGGCGACCAATTATCCTAGGTGCAGTTCCCTGACTGGCCTGAGGGTAAGGGGGGCGCCAGAGAGCTGC
Source organism: Oophaga sylvatica (assembly GCA_033576555.1). NCBI lineage: Eukaryota > Metazoa > Chordata > Amphibia > Anura > Dendrobatidae > Oophaga > Oophaga sylvatica. The sequence goes on from JARQOD010001292.1 coordinate 19,615, forward strand.
AAGTTCCTAAGTGGAAGTGGGATAATTAAAAATCCCTGCAGTTTACTGGGTCGGACGGCAGCAGCCGTCGTGTGTGTGCACGTTCCATCACATGTGGTGGCAGCGGTGGGATCACAAGCCGTGACCCCCGGGCTACCGTGTGGCGGACCGCGGCCCCGTTCATCACATATTGGTGGCAGCGGTGGGATCACAAGCCGTGACCCCCGGGCTACCGTGTGGCGGACCGCGGCATCGTTCATCACATATTGGTGGCAGCAGTGGGATTATAGAGCATTAGTGATCTGGTTTGAGCAATCATTCCATTCACTAAAAAACTTGCACGGTTCTTCAGCGACCCTGCAGCTAAAGTTTTGGAGAACAGACTCAGTGTTTATTAGTCCTGAGACAATTGTGCGTACTTGCGGTTACCCCTCCCTTCTCTTTGTTTTTCTATCCTATCTTTTATTTGGCAACCATGGCTACGAGGGGATTCGACTGGTATAATCGGAGTAGCAGGGAAACTCTTCTAGCCATATGCGAGTGGAGGCAGATTGTCCCCATGGACCAAACCAAGGCCGCAGTGATCCAGGCCCTGATGGCACGGGACCAAGCTCAGAGCGAGGAGGGCGCAGGAGCCGGCCCAAGCCAAGGTGGTGCCACAGGAGCAGAGGCCCAACCCCTGACTGCTTACACCCAGAGAGAGGTAGACCCTTACCTGCAGGCGGCCCTGGCGGGACTCTCCACTGACGACCATGAAGAACGCCTGAAGCTGATCCAGAAAGCTCAAGAGAGAGCCGACCAGCGAGAGGCCAACCAGCGAGAGGCCGAGAGAGCCCAGCGAGAGGCCGAGAGGGCCGAGCGGGAAGCTCAGAGAGCCCATGAACTGGAGCTGCTCAGACAAGGGGCAATGCCCTCCACAGCCCAGAGCAGTGTGCCCAGCAGCGCTCAGAGTCCCAAGCCCCGGCCGGAGCACTTTCTCGTGATGGAAAAGGACGGAGACTTGGACACTTTTCTGCGGGCCTTTGAGAAAGTCTGCAGACAGTACCGGCTGCCTGACAACCAATGGGCCAGGTACTTGACTCCCGGGTTAAAGGGCAAAGCTCTGGAGGCGTTTGCTTCACTCACGCCGGATCAAGATGACAACTATCAGGCCATCAAGCAGGCCCTGATTGCCAAGTACCAGCTAACCCCTGAGGTATACCGAAAGAAGTTCCGGAACCTCCAACGTGGCCCACACGACAGTTATAGCGATGTGGTGCAAGGACTCAGGAACCACTTTGACCAGTGGGTCCATGGACTGTCAGTTGACACCTTTGAGAAGCTGAGGGACCTGATGATCAAAGACCAGTTCCTGCATCTGTGCCCAGCTGAGGTCCGACAGTTCCTCCTGGACCGAGAACCGGAGGACGCGGTCAGAACAGCACGGATCGCCGACCGCTATGAGGCCAACCGGAAACCCGAGGTGCGGAAGCCCGTCGCCACCCGCTGGGGAGGGGGTAAGCCTGCAACCAACCCCAGTGCCCCTGGCAGTCGTCCCTCTGGAGGCACTATCCCCTTTGCCAGCGCCAGGCCTACATCAGACCCCCGCCAGTGTTTCTCCTGTAAACGGACTGGACACATCAGCGCCACCTGTCCGGAGAGGCAGAAGAACCCCCCAGCCAAGGCCTCCGGGCCCAACGCCTCTGTTCTTTTGGTGGGTGGTGTGGTGGGGAGGGTTGATGACAACGTGCAGCCCGTCCGCGTGGGGGCCCGTCTTGCTACAGGCCTCAAGGACACCGGGGCTGAGCGAACCCTCATCCGACCCGAACTGGCGGCCCCTGAAGAGTTGATTCCGGGGAAAACCCTAACTGTCACAGGGATTGGGGGTGTCCACTACCCCTTGCCGATAGCCCGAGTTTTCATTGACTGGGGTACCGGGAGCGGGGTGAAGGAAGTGGGGGTGTCCGAAAATCTGCCCACTGATGTTTTATTGGGGACTGATCTGGGGAGGATGGTGGCGTACTATGTCCCTGACACCCCTTCCCAATCTGATGATAAGGTTAACGGTAACCATGATGTTGATGTTGATGATGATGGGAAACTGATTGTGTTACCTGCTAATGCTTTGCGAAGTGATGATGCAACTGATAACCTTTCTTTCCCTAGGACTGATGTTGATAGTGATGTATCTGTGCCATCTGAACCTGTTAACCCTTTCTCTGAAGTGGTAGATGTGTCCACAGGTACAGGAGCGTTCAGTCCCGTCGCTCTGCGGAGTGAGACGGCTGAGGAACCCCTAGCAGGAGCAAGCGACAGTGCTCAAGGAAATGGGGAGGTGCATGGGAACCGGGAGGAAGGTGACGCCATGACACTGACCAGTGCCACCGAGGAAGGTAACTGGCCCATAAGTAGCACTGCTCCTGAAGTGTTGGGGGTGGATGGGGAGGTAGAGCCCATGGCAGCGCAGGCTGATGGGTCTATAGAAATCCCCGGGGAGACTGCATATGTAGCTGCTGTCACCCGCAGTCAGAGTGCCCGGATCGCAGGTAGCGCCCTGCCATCTGGACCCTCCTCCGCTACAGGAGAGACTGAACCAGAGGTGGACCCAGAGCCGGTCCCAGAGGGTCCCAGTGAGGAAGGAACCCTGACGTCACTTCTGGCTGCCTCCAGCCAGGAGTTCCAGGCCGCTCTGCACTCAGATGCGAGCCTGGAGAACTTGAGGCACCTCGCCGAGACGCCCACCTCCGTGACTGATAAGGAGAGGGTGTTCTGGGAACGAGGAAGGTTTGTACCGGGAGACAGTACCCGGAGATTCCCAAAAGGAGTGGTTGAGGGGGAAACAGCTGGTCGTCCCGCACCAGTTCCGAGGTGAGTTGTTGAGGATTGCCCATGAGATTCCACTTGCTGGACACTTGGGGATTAGCAAAACTAAGGCACGGCTGTCTCAACACTTCTATTGGCCCAAGATGGGGACAGATGTGACTAACTACTGCCGCTCCTGTATCACCTGTCAAAGAGTGGGGAAGGCGGGGCCTGCTCTTAAGGCTCCCCTGATCCCGTTGCCAGTGATAGAGGAGCCTTTCCAGAGGATCGCGGTGGACATTGTGGGCCCGCTGGCCGTCCCCAGCAGCTCTGGAAAGCAATACATCCTTACTGTGGTAGACTACGCTACCCGGTACCCGGAGGCAGTAGCTCTGTCCTCAACTAGGGCAGATAAGGTGGCGGATGCACTGGTGACCATCTTTTCACGGGTAGGATTTCCCAGGGAGATGCTTACCGATCAAGGGACCCAATTTATGTCTCGCCTAATGAAGGCTCTCTGCAGCAAAATGCAGGTGACGCGTATGGTATCGAGTGCGTATCACCCACAGACCAATGGTTTGTGGTGAGCGCTTTAACGGTACCCTCAAACAGATGCTCCGCATGCTGGTTGAGACCCAGGGACGCGATTGGGAGCGGTACCTCCCACACCTGCTATTTGCCTACAGAGAAGTCCCGCAGGCCTCGACGGGGTTCTCCCCCTTCGAGCTCCTGTATGGTAGGCGAGTCCGGGGACCCCTTGGGTTGATAAGAGAATCCTGGGAAGATGAGCCAAACCCCACGGAAGTGTCCATCGTGGATTATGTCATGCGCTTCCGCGACAAGATGCAGACCTTGACGCAGTTGGTGCATGACAACATGACGCAGGCTCAGGCTGACCAGAAGCACTGGTACGACCAGAACGCCCGGGAGCGGACCTACCAGGTGGGTCAAAAGGTGTGGGTGCTGGTCCCCGTACCAAAGGATAAGCTTCAGGCAGCCTGGGAAGGCCCGTACGTCGTGCACCAACAGCTCAACCCAGCCACCTACGTGGTCACGCTTGACCACACTCGGGGTAGGCGCAAGGCCTTTCACGTCAACATGATGAAGGCCCATCACGAACGTGAAGCCTGCGTCCTACCGGTCTGCAATCTGCCCGAGGACGGGGAAGAGGATCCCCTCCTAGACATGCTGGCCCAAGCCATGGCCAATGGGTTATCACGACGTGGCGAACCCGCTGAGGTGCGCATGTCGGATTACCGAGAGGTCATGCCTCCGTAGCGCCCTCTAAAGGGGGGAGGTGTGATGATACTGAAGCTTCATTTCTGGTGCTGTTTCCAGAACTCTCCCCCATAGTACTACAACCCCCCACCGTTTGCAAGCACAGGGCAAACTACCCCTCCCTCCTTTTCTCTGCAGCTCACGCTTCCCTTCCCCTGTCAGCCTGCACTCAGGCAGTGTAATGTGAGCTGCCAGTGCTGGAAGTTTTCCCGCTTCACCGCAGGGGTCCTGCATTGTCCGAACACGTGCTTTCTTCCTATAGCAGCCATGTTGGAGTATTCATTCTTTTTTGGTTAATAACACGGTGGGAGCATTCGCTAGAAACACGAACGTCACTGTGTTGAACCATGCGCCGACGGGCATCGTTCCCGTGGTACCGGTGAACCCGTAACTCCAACAGAGCCCGAGAAATGGAATTCTCGGGTGCCCCATGAGCTATGTCACCCAAGTTTGGGTTAATTTGAACCATTATTTCAAAGCAAGATCATTGATAGGCCTGCCATTATTCTGCTAGAGTTCCCCGCTGAGTTATGAACCTTATGATATCGCAGAGCTCAAACCATAGCTTGCAGCCAGGGGAGGTGGCCAGAGGACCAGCCCTTTTTGTGAGGTCAGAAGCTGACATGCATAAGTCTTACAGTGAAGTTCCTTAGAGGAGTCTTTCTGCTGGGATGTGCTGAGTAAGAGATCTCCCAATGAACTATGACGTGTGGCTCCTTCCCCCAGCCTGGCTTGCCTGTAATGATCTAACAACCATGTGAGTTATCTTTCATTCTTAATCCTATTTTATTTTATAACTGCATCTGTACATAACGATATTGTCTCAGTTTGTTACATCTTTTTATATTATATAAGCATTGCCTGTTTTTAAGGAATAAACCTATAAATTTATTAGTTTGTTTCTCCTGCTCTATAAACGAATTTTCACGTGCCTGACGTACTACGCTACTGTTTTGGGGTTGCTACGGACCCTCTTGATAAATTGTGTATTAAGTCAAACCCGTAGCTGGTGGCAGCTAAAGGAAAGGGGTGTAAAGTGTTAGTCTATTGGGTGGCGCTGGCAGTGACGGAACGGGTCTTATAAGGGTATTGCCTGGCTGCAGCCAGGAGTAATTATAATTCCCTCACTGCAGCGGGCCCCATAGCCAGCACACCTCCAAGTGACCTGTCTGGCGACCAATTATCCTAGGTGCAGTTCCCTGACTGGCCTGAGGGTAAGGGGGGCGCCAGAGAGCTGCAAGTTCCTAAGTGGAAGTGGGATAATTAAAAATCCCTGCAGTTTACTGGGTCGGACGGCAGCAGCCGTCGTGTGTGTGCACGTTCCATCACATGTGGTGGCAGCGGTGGGATCACAAGCCGTGACCCCCGGGCTACCGTGTGGCGGACCGCGGCCCCGTTCATCACATATTGGTGGCAGCGGTGGGATCACAAGCCGTGACCCCCGGGCTACCGTGTGGCGGACCGCGGCACCGTTCATCACAGTGGGGATTGTCATCTCGCTCCTACAAGGAGACCCCCAATCCTGGGCATTCGCTCTCCCCCCGGGCGCCCCAGCTCTCCAGTCAGTGGATAGGTTTTTTGCAGCTCTGGGTCTTGTATATGATGACCCGGATCGGGTCTCCCTTGCTGAATCTAAGTTACGTAGGATACAGCAGGGAGATCGTCCGGCGGAGGAATTCTGTTCGGAGTTCCGTAGGTGGGCCACGGACATCCAGTGGAATGACCCGGCTCTTAGGAGCCAGTTTTGTCAAGGGTTATCTGACAAATTAAAGGATGTGCTGGCACAGTATGACCCTCCCACGTCACTGGAAGCCGCTATGGCCCTTGCTATTCGTATTGACAGACGTCTTCGGGAGAGGTGCGGGGTAACTTCGCCCCCTGTGATGACTCCACCTTCCTCAAGGGTCCCTTATACGGAGGTTCCCCTGGTCAGTCCAGAGGAGCCTATGCAATTTGGAGGGACATCATTCCGGGGGAGGGGATCGGTGGGGCGCCACAAAACAAGAAGTTGTTTCTTCTGTGGGAAAAAGGGACATTTTATTGGGGGGTGTCCATCCCGTCCTTTGCAGAGTGAGAAGTCGCCGGAAAACTATTGATCCCAGATTGTGTGGTGGACGGCAATCTGGGAGTAAGTATTTCGTCCCTAAATTCGTCTCAGTTTCTCGTACCGGCGGAGGTGTGGTGGGTGCGAGAACTGAGAGGATTTCTGTTCTTCTGGATAGTGGGGCCGGGGCTAATCTGGTGGATGCTCGCTTTGCCCGGGTTCAAGGTATGCGATTGAGTGTGTTGGCTAAACCCGTCCCCATCTTCTCGATCGACGCCAGACCTCTCGGTCAGGGAAGTTTTTTGCAAGCAGTGCATAACATAGATCTTCAAGTGGGGGCGTTACATAAAGAACTGTTGTCTTGTTATGTGTTGGAGGGTCTTCCCACTCCTATTGTGTTGGGACTTCCTTGGTTAACTAAGCATAACCCGGTTATTAATTGGCAATCCAGAGAGATAAGCCAATGGAGTGAATTCTGTAATAAAAACTGCATGAAAACGGTCATCGGTGCGGTCGCTCCTAGGGCCTTACCTCCATTTCTGGTGGACTTTGAGGATGTATTCTCAGAGAAAGGGTGTCAAGAACTACCTCCTCATCGCGAATATGACTGTGCTGTTAACTTGCTCCCTGGGGCCAAATTACCGAAATCTAGGTTGTATAACCTTTCTGGTCCTGAGAGACAGGCCATGAAGGATTATATTTCAGAGAGTCTGGCTAAGGGGCATATTAGACCTTCATCTTCCCCGGTGGCCGCGGGGTTCTTCTTTGTGAAGAAAAAAGATGGAGGCCTACGCCCTTGCCTGGATTTCCGTGAGCTTAATCGGATTACGGTCCGAGATCCGTATCCGCTCCCACTTATTCCCGATCTCTTTAATCAGATAGTGGGTGCCAAATGGTTCTCTAAGTTGGATCTCAGGGGGGCGTACAATCTGATTAGGATGAAGGAGGGGGATGAGTGGAAGACGGCGTTTAACACTCCGGAGGGGCATTATGAGAACCTTGTCATGCCATTTGGTCTGAGTATTGCCCCGGCGGTGTTTCAACACTTTGTAAATGACATCTTTCGCCACCTAATGGGACAGTTTGTGGTCATATATCTGGATGATATCCTAATTTACTCGCCAGATCTTGTGTCTCATCAGGAGCATGTTAGACAGGTGTTACAGATCTTGCGGGAGAATAAACTGTACGCCAAATGGGAGAAGTGTGTGTTCGCCGTACAGGAACTTCAGTTTTTAGGGTTCCTGGTGTCAGCATCCGGTTTTCGTATGGACCCTGGGAAAGTGCGGGCAGTTCTTGAATGGGATCGGCCAGAGGATCTTAAGGCATTACAACGTTTCCTGGGGTTTGCTAACTACTACCGGAAGTTCATTCATAATTTTTCGTCCATGGTTAAACCTCTCACTGACATGACTAAAAAAGGGACGGATTTTTCTAGGTGGTCTGACAAAGCTTGTCAAGCGTTTTCCTCTTTGAAAAAATGTTTTGCTTCAGCACCCATACTTATTCAACCGGATGCGTCACAGCCGTTCATTGTTGAGGTGGACGCTTCCGAGGTAGGGGTGGGAGCAGTATTGTCACAAGGTTCGTCCTCTGGTAAATGGCATCCGTGCGCCTTCTTCTCTAAAAAATTGTCGTCCGCTGAGAGGAATTATGATGTCGGCAATAGGGAGCTCTTGGCCATTAAGTTGGCTTTTGAGGAGTGGCGTCATTTTTTGGAGGGGGCAGTCCACCCGGTCACCGTCATTACCGATCACAAAAACCTGCTATAATTAGAGTCCGCTAAACGTCTGAATCCCAGACAAGCTAGGTGGTCGTTGTTTTTTACCAGGTTTAATTTTGTCGTCACTTATCGTCCTGGCTCAAAAGATGTAAAGGCGGATGCCTTATCTCGCTGTTTCCCAGGGGCTGGGAATACGGAGGACCCGGTTCCGGTCCTTCAGGAGGGGGTGGTGGTCTCGGCAGTATGCTCTGAGCTTGAGGAGGAGGTATTGGAGGCTCAGGGGGACGCCCCTGTAGGACCTCCAGGGAGACTGTTTGTTCCAAATCAGTTGCGACAAAAGGTGATCGAGGCACACCATAATTCAGCTTTGGCAGGACACCCAGGGAGTAAAGCAACTGAGGATCTCCTCTCGCGTCGCTTTTGGTGGCCTAACTTACATAAGGAGGTGGTAACTTTTGTTGCGTCCTGCGAGGTTTGTGCGCGCTCTAAGACCCCACATACCCGTCCGTTGGGGACCCTCTTACCTTTGAAGATCCCGGAGCGTCCGTGGACTCATCTGTCTATGGACTTCATTACGGACCTCCCGCCATCTTCGGGTAAAACAGTCATACTCGTTGTAGTGGACAGGTTCAGCAAGATGGCACATTTTATCGCTCTTCCTAATGCTAAAACTCTTGCGCAGGTGTTTATTGGGGAGATTGTAAGGCTTCACGGGGTACCCTCCGATGTGGTGTCGGATCGGGGGTCTCAGTTTGTGTCCAAATTCTGGAAAGCATTTTGTACATGGCGGGGGATGCAGTTGTCATTTTCATCGGCTTTTCACCCGCAGACCAATGGTCAGACAGAGCGTCTGAATGAGAGCTTAGAGACATATCTCCGGTGTTTTGTCTCAGAGAACCAGGAGGACTGGTCTTCTTTCTTGCCTCTGGCGGAATTTGCTCTAAATAATAGGCGGAGCGAGTCCACTGGTAAGTCCCCGTTTTTTGGGGCATATGGTTTTCACCCCCAGTTTTGTACTTTCAATAGGGGGGGCTCTTCTGGGGTTCCTGAGGAGGAACAATTTTCGTCGTCACTTGCTTCAGTGTGGAGAGGAGTACTGAATAATCTGAGTACTATGGGGAACAAACGTATGGCTGATAGGAGGAGAGTGTCTGGTCCGGACCTAAGTGTGAACGATCTGGTATGGTTGTCTACCAAAAATATAAAACTTAAGGTTCCCTCCTGGAAACTGGGTCCCAGGTTCATCGGGCCATACAAGATCAGTGCTATAATTAATCCGGTTGCATTCCGTCTTGACCTCCCTCCTACATTTAAAATTCATAATGTGTTCCACAGATCGTTGCTTAAGAGGTATGTGGCACCGGTGATACCTTCACCTTTACCTCCTCCTCCTGTGGTGGTCAATGGTAACTTGGAGTTCCAGGTGTCGAGAGTCATCGATTCACGTCTGAATCGCCGATCCCTTCAGTACCTTGTTCATTGGAGGGGGTATGGTCCTGAGGAGAGGACGTGGGTTCCTGCGTTGGATATTAACGCAGACCGATTAATTTGGGCCTTCCACACTACTCACCCAGATAAACCTGGCCCTGAGGGTCCGGAGGCCCCTCGTAGAAGGGGGGGTACTGTCACGGGTGTGTCGCTGCGAAGATCGTCGCGATTGCACACCCTGACTTCTCACAGCTGAGTTTCTGCTGCTGAGTGTTTTTCGGCAGTGAGAGAGTTAAATTCTCCCTCTCTCTGTGCTGGACAAGACCAGCCTCGCTCAGCTGCAATTAATGTTGCGATAATTGGATTCCTTCAAATACCTGCCTGTCTGCTAGGGAAGTGTCGGTGAAAGCATTCATGCAGACCAGCAGAGCGGATCATATTGAGAAGTCTAAAGCTAAGAGTACCTGTTGTGGTTTTCTCCTCTCCTCGCTTTATTATTTATCTCCTTACCCGTTGGTGTTCCCTCTGTAGTGATAGTTTTGTATGCAAGGTGTCTTTTATTTTACCCTTGTACTGTCTCGTTCGTCTTATACTGTGTGTAGGCAGTTACCTTCCCGTTCCCTGTGGTGGTAATCAGGGTCCTTCTCAGGACTAGATTACAGTGGTCAGGGATTCACAGGAGATAGGGTTACGCTGGCGGCCTGGACCTCTGTACCATCAACAGTACCTCCAGGTAGAGGGATTAGTCAGGACCCCAGCTTAGGGTCAGCATAGACTCCGGTCCTCCTGTATGCAGAGACAGTGTGACACCGGGGCTTCGGACTCTGAGAGCTGCTGGGTGTACCGCTCCGGGCTGTGGAGGGCATTGCCCCTTGTCTGAGCAGCTCCAGTTCATGGGCTCTCTGAGCTTCCCGCTCGGCTCTCTCAGCCTCCCGCTCGGCCTCTAGCTGGGCTCTCTCGGCCTCTCGCTGGGCTTGGCGCTCGGCTCTCTCAGCCTCTCGCTGGTCGGCTCTCTCTTGAGCTTGCTGGATCAGCTTCAGGCTGTCATGGGTGCATCGCCACGAGGATCGTTACGATTGCACATTCTGACTTCTCGCAGCTGAGTTGCTGTTACTTTGTGTTTGGTGGTGAGGGAGTTAATTTTACCTAGCTCTTTGCTAAGACTAGGTCCAGCCTCGCCCGGCTGCTTTTGATTATGTTCTAATTAGTTTCCTTTATATCCCTGCCAGTCTGGGTGTTAGATGCCGGTGAAAGCATTCATACAGACTGCAGTTAGGATCGGTTCTGAGAAGACATAAGCTAAGAGTTTCTTTGTTGTTTCTCCACTCCTTGCTTATAGTTTATCTTCTAGACCTTTGGTGTTCCCTCTGTGTTTTTATGTTGTATGAAAGACAGTATTTACTTTATCCCCTGTCTGTCTCGTTTGTCTATACTGTTTGTTAACCTTTACCTGTCCATTCCCTATGGTGGTAATCAGGGTCCTTCTAAGGACTAGATTACAGTGGTCAGGGATTTATAGGAGACAGGGTTTACGCTGGTGGCCTGGACCTCTGTACCATTAACAGTACCTCCAGGTAGAGGGACTAGTCAGGACCCCAGTTTAGGGTCAGCATAGACCCCGGTCCACCTCTAGCCAGAGACAGCGTGAAAAGGATTCAGTATTGACCCACAGGATATTATGTCAGGTAATACTATGCTATATATACATGTTAATGTTATCTATTTATATGTTATATAGAATGTTGTCCCACTTGCTAGATTACTGACATTATATATTTATACATCTGCTAGACAGCGTGACATTTTCACCGGCCAAACTATAGATTCTCCCCAGCTACCATGGACCCAGTGGCCCAGATTGCCCTGCAGTTGCAGAAGTTGTCCTTGGAGCTTGCGGACATTAAGTCCAAGGTTTTTTCCCCGGAGCAAACCAGGTCTGAACCTAAGGTTGCTCTCCCGGACAGGTTCACTGGTGGGCGGGACAAATTTTTTACCTTCCGGGAGGCATGTAAATTATGCTTTCGGCTGCGGCCTCGGTCATCGGGGAGTGAAGAGCAGAGGGTGGGAATTGTCATCTCGCTCTTACAAGGGGACCCTCAATCCTGGGCGTTCTCTCTTCCCCAGGGTTCCCCGGCCCTCCAGTCAGTAGATCGATTTTTTGCTGCCCTGGGTCTGGTGTATGATGACCCGGATCGGGTCTCCCTTGCTGAAACGAAGTTACGTAGGATACAGCAGGGAGATCGTCCAGCGGAGGAATTTTCTTCTGAGTTCCGTAGATGGGCCACAGATACTCAGTGGAATGACCCAGCTCTTAGGAGCCAGTTTTGTCAAGGGTTGTCTGACAAATTAAAAGATGTTTTGGCTCAGTATGATTCTCCTCCGTCACTGGAGGCTGCTATGGCCCTTGCTATTCGTATTGATAGACGGCTTCGGGGGAGGTGCGAGGTAACTCCGTCCCTGTTATGACTCCACCCACTACTAAAGTCCCTTTTATTGAGGTTCCCCTGGCCTGTTCTGAGGAACCTATGCAGTTGGGAGGGACATCATTTTGTAGGAGGGAATCAGCGGTGCGCCGCAAGACAAGAAGGTGTTTCTTCTGCGGGAGAGAGAGACATTTTGTTGGGGGGTGTCCCTTCCGTGCCTCCTTGAGCAAAAAAGTCACCGAAAAACTGTTAATCCCAGGTTGTGTAGTGGACGACAACCTGGGAGTAGGTATTTCGTCCCCAGGTCCGTCTCAATTTCTCGTGCCTGCGGAGGTGATGGTTGGTGCGAGAGTTGAGAGGATTTCTGTTCTTCTTGATAGTGGGTCTGGGGCTAATATGGTGGACGCTCGGTTTGCCCAGGTGCAAGGTATGCAACTGAGTGTATTGGCCAAACCGATCCCTATACTTTCTATTGACGCCAGACCTCTCGGTCAAGGTAGCTTTGTACAAGCTGTTCATAACATAGACCTTCGAGTAGGGGCAATACATAAAGAACAGTTGTCTTGTTATGTGTTGGAGGGTCTTCCTACTCCTATTGTGTTGGGACTTCCCTGGTTGGCTAAACATAACCCAGTGATTGATTGGCAATCCAGAAAGATAAGCCAGTGGGGTGAATTTTGCAAGAATAACTGCATGAACACGGTCATCGGTGCGGTCGTGCCTAGGACTTTGCCTCCTTTTCTGGAGGACTTTGGGAGATGTTCTCAGAAGAGGGGTGTCAAAAGTTACCTCCTCATCGCACGTATGACTGCTCAATAAAATTGCTTCCTGATGCCTTATCTCGTAGTTTCCCAGGGGCTGGAAAGACGGATGACCCGGTTCCTATCCTTCAGGAAGGAGTGCTGAATGGTCTGAGTGCTATAGGGAACTGTTTCAAGCGGAGGTCTGATAGGAGGAGAGTGTCTGGTCCGGACCTAGGTGTGAACGATCTGGTGTGGTTGTCTACCAAGAATATAAAACGCAAAGTTCCCTCCTGGAAACTGGGTCCCAGGTTCATCGGTCCATACAGGATCAGTTCTATAATTAATCCTGTGGCATTTCGTCTGGACCTCCCTCTTACGTTTAAAATCCATAATGTATTCCACAAATCGTTGCTTAAGAGGTACGTGGCGCCAGTTATACCGTCACCTCTACCTCCTCCTCCAGTGGTGGTCAATGGTAACTTAGAATTTCAAGTGTTGAAGATCATTGACTCACGTCTGAATCGTCGGTCCCTTCAGTACCTGGTTCATTGGAGGGGGTATGGTCCTGAGGAGAGGACGTGGGTCCCTGCGTCAGAGGTTAACGCAGATCGATTGGTTCGGACCTTCCACACAACTTACCCGGGCAGACCTGGCCCTGAGGGTCCGGAGGCCCCTCGTAGAAGGGGGGGTACTGTCATGGGTGCATCGCCACGAGGATCGTCACGATTGCACATTCTGACTTCTCGCAGCTGAGTTGCTGTTACTTTGTGTTTGGTGGTGAGGGAGTTAATTTTACCTAGCTCTTTGCTAAGACTAGGTCCAGCCTCGCCCGGCTGCTTTTGATTATGTTCTAATTAGTTTCCTTTATATCCCTGCCAGTCTGGGTGTTAGATGCCGGTGAAAGCATTCATACAGACTGCAGTTAGGATCGGTTCTGAGAAGACTTAAGCTAAGAGTTTCTTTGTTGTTTCTCCACTCCTTGCTTATAGTTTATCTTCTAGACCTTTGGTGTTCCCTCTGTGTTTTTATGTTGTATGAAAGACAGTATTTACTTTATCCCCTGTCTGTCTCGTTTGTCTATACTGTTTGTTAACCTTTACCTGTCCATTCCCTATGGTGGTAATCAGGGTCCTTCTAAGGACTAGATTACAGTGGTCAGGGATTTATAGGAGACAGGGTTTACGCTGGTGGCCTGGACCTCTGTACCATTAACAGTACCTCCAGGTAGAGGGACTAGTCAGGACCCCAGTTTAGGGTCAGCATAGACCCCGGTCCACCTCTAGCCAGAGACAGCGTGAAAAGGATTCAGTATTGACCCACAGGATATTATGTCAGGTAATACTATGCTATATATACATGTTAATGTTATCTATTTATATGTTATATAGAATGTTGTCCCACTTGCTAGATTACTGACATTATATATTTATACATCTGCTAGACAGCGTGACACAGGCGTTCTTCACGGTCGTCAGCGAAGAGTCCCTCCAGGGCCGCCTGCAAGTAAGGGTCCAACCCGCCCTGGGTGTAAGCAGTCAGGGGTTGGGTCTCTGCTCCTGCGGCACCACCTTGGCTTGGGCCGGCTCCTGTGCCCGCCACGCTCCGATGCTCGTCCAGTTCCTTCAGGGCCTGGACCAGTTGGCCTTTGGTTCGGTTCGTGTGGACAAGGCCGTGGTACACGCAGATTCCCACAAGAGTGTCCCTGCTCTGCTTTTCGTACCAACTTGCTCCTATGGTAGCCATGTTTGCCAAATAAAAGATAGGATAGAAAAACCAAAGAGAAGGGAGGGGTAACCGCAAGTACACACAATTGTCTCAGGACTAATAAACACTGAGTCTGTTCTCCAAAACTTTAGTTGCAGGGTCGCTGAAGAACCGTGCAAGTTTTTTAGTGAATGGGATGATTGCTCAAACCAGCTCACTAATGCTCTATAATCCCACCGCTCTGCCACCACATGTGATGAAACGTGCACACGGTCCGCCACACGGTAGCCCGGGGTATCACGGCTTGTGATCCCTCCGTGCCGCAAATGTGACGAAAACGCGCACACACACGACGGCTGCTGCCGTCCGACCCAGTAAACTGCATGGATTTATAATTATCCCACTTCCACTTAGGAACTTGCAGCTCTCTGGCGCCCCCCTTACCCTCAGGTCAGTCAGGGAACTGCACCTAGGATAATTAGTCGCCAGACGGGTCACTTGGATGTGTGCTGGCTATTGGGCACGCTGCAGTGAGGGAATTATAATTACTCCGGGCCGCAGCCAGGCAATACACTTATAAAACCCGCTCCGTCACTGCCAACGCCACCCCATAGGTCAACACTTTACACCCCTTCTTTTAGCTGCCACCAGCTACGATTTACTTAATGAACAATTTATCAAGAGGGTCCGTAGCAACCCCAAAACAGTAGCGTAGTACTTCAGGCACGTGCAAATTCGTTTATAGAGCAGGAGAAACAAACTAATAATTTTATAGGTTTATTCCTTAAAAAAACAGGCAATGCTTATAGTTTAAAAAGATGTAACAAACTGAGACAATACAGTTATGTACAATGCAGTGCGAGACAGTGAAAGCATATGTGTTGAATGGGGTGTACATTTCACCTAGGTACTTTGCTGACTGGTATAAGGGAAATGTGTGGCTTTGTAAACCTAGTGGTAGAGAAAGGTCACTACACCTTCCATTCAGTACACACTTGCAGCTCAGGCCTGAAACCACTCAGGTGTTAATTAGGAAACCAGAAGTAGGTGTCTGGGAACACAGTCAGGGAGCTCGCTTAGTCTGGATAAGGAGTCCAGGCACAGAAGGAGACTCCAGGAGGGGAGCTGTCTCAGTCTGGGTGCTCGATGTACCCCGTACACAGGAGTAGTCTCTGTGATCTCCATGCTGGTAACTACTGAATAGGAGGTGAGCTCTCTCAAGTCTGGACGTTGAAGGTG
The DNA here is from genome assembly GCA_033576555.1 of Oophaga sylvatica. Taxonomy (NCBI): domain Eukaryota; kingdom Metazoa; phylum Chordata; class Amphibia; order Anura; family Dendrobatidae; genus Oophaga; species Oophaga sylvatica. The sequence goes on from JARQOD010001292.1 coordinate 34,957, forward strand.
CCTTCAGACCCAAGAGGAGACTCTGTGAAACTCCATGCTGGTAACCGCTGAACATATGTGTTGTTTTGGCCCAGACTGTTAGAGTCTGGTCCCTGATAGTGAGGGAATTATCTATGTGTAGTAAGTGGCTGGAGAAGCCAAGGATTTATGTTTATGATTTGGTTTTGATTATGTTCTGTTTGCTGTGGACTTTAATAAAACTGGTTGCGGCCAGTTTTTACCAGAACTGCTGTCTGTGAATGGACTTTTTATGCCACTCCGTCTCCCCAAGACGGCGATCCCAGAGCTATATCCCCTGAAAAGCTTACAATTGGTGCTAGTGACGCGCACCACATGTGTGTACCAGGGCTATGGGGTACTCGGCACCGAGCCCATGGAAGTCTATGGGGAATGTCACTGGCAGCAGAGCTCGGTCCGTGGCCCTGGGCGGTCATGCAATGGGGAATATTTACAGGGGATTATAAAGATAGTTTGTGACGCCACCTGTGGTTTCTGATCAATAAGACCAGCGCTGCAGGGTGAATCTTCTGAGGGGATGTTATTAGGCAGCTAGATGTTAAGTCCCCCACAGGTGGGACTGGTCCCTCAAAGTCTATGGTGTTGCAAGGTGCAGATAAGAAGTCAGTCACACACAATGCAGTCTCTTTCCATACCTTTACTTGTAGATGTTGCAGGTATGTCCCGGGAAGCTGGTCAGGTTGGAGAATGCACATTCAGGGAATTGTTGAGCAGGTTAAAGGCCTCCTTTCTCCTTGTAATGTATGTGAGTACAAACTTGCATAAAGTCAAGTGCAACTCTTTCTGTAGCAACTACGCCCGGCCAACATTGTGGTGGAAGTCTTCTGTTGGATAGAACTAGTCTTTTGTGCAGGGCCCTGCTAGACTGTTGTCCTTCCTGACCCCGGTTACGTATCGGCACTTAGGGCTACCTTCTGCGACTTGAAGTCCAGCAAGGCCTCCGGTGTATCTTATTACTAGACGTGAAGTTCTAGTAACACTTCGGACCCCGGTGTCCGGATAACTAAGTGAAGGTGATCTGTCACCTAGGTCACTTGTCCTTCTTTTACCACTCGCCTGTCGCCCTGCTCTTGCCCTTAACATAAGCACGGTAGCAGTGGGTGTAGTCGTAAGCTTTCCTTCCAGTGCTCACTGACCTGTCCTCAGTTAACTCGATGTTGTAGCTCCTGTGATTCCCTTCCTCCTTTCCTTCTTAACTCTGTCCAGAGTGGCTATCAGGAGCTTCTGTCAAACTGATTTCAATGCACGCTCGGAGAGTCACCTTCCACGTCCTTAAGGAACACAGGCAGCTTTTTCTAAGATTACAGATGCAGATGTAACTCTGACTAGGCTAGAGTGATTCCTTCCCACTCGTACTAGCCTCCACTTCAGTATATGGTGAGCTACAGGAGCTCCTTCAGATCTCAGTCTTATCTCCTCTCCCTCCAAGACTAGAAACTGAACTGTTCTGTCCTGAGACAGGAAGCTTGAATGACCCTGACTGCTACGTCACACTACTAAATAGTCTGAAATGCCTCTAGTGGCAGTGTTAGGAAGTGTGTGATGTGAATGAATATCAGGCTTTACAGTTACCTTTCTGTGCATTTTCCAGGAGACATGTGTGCCTTGCGCAGCTGGGCCACACATCCCCCCCTAGTTAAACTCAGCACTCCCGGGCTGAAATAGAAAAGAAAAACATTTTTGTTTTGCATATAACATCAACATTTTAAACTCATCCCTTGCGGGAGGTAAGGACTCTTTAAGTTACATTTTGTACAATGGACATTAGAAAATTATCAAAATACTTTTCAATAAATATATACAGTTTAAGACAAGATTCTTGTGGAGGACCCGCACCAAAAACCTCCCACGTAGGTCCTGGGTGGGCTGCAGGACTTTATTGCTGCAGACCTCACTCTAGGCCACACCATACGGGTTTTTCTTCAGAGGTAGTTAAGGCTTTATGTAAAACCAAGATGGGGCACCGAAGTGCGAACTATTTACAATGAAAGTTTTTGGGCTGGCACAGTCCTCAGCCACGCAGTCCTTTGCATGTGAACACATTTCAAGTAAAATCACATTTCAATAACTCACTTTACCCAACTGGGGTATTCTACTTTAAATATGCAGAGTAGATAAACATCATCAGACATATTATCAAACATTTCTCAATAAAGTGCAAATTCTTCATAAAACTCCTTCAAACTTTATACAGTGGCAGTAAACCCTGTCTGGGTCCTACTGTTCTTCTTTGCATATAGTAGTGACATCTGGTGGCGGTGCCAGTACAGGACCGTTCCTATTCACTGGCCCAGTGCCTAGCACCAGGATCATCGACTCCACCATCGGATCATGTCTAGCTCCCAGTCGCCGCTGACCCTGCACAGTACCTCTCATCTGCCGCATCCGCTGCTGGGACAGGCGGCGCTCAGCACATACAGGTGCGGGAGCCGGTTCATCCCGGTTCTCCAGGCCGCAGGGTCTGTCTTCCTCCGGCGACGCTGATGGCAGGCACGGATCTTGTGCAGGCGGCGTGAGAAGACGTTCCTCTGTGGGCTCCTCCGTGGAGCCGGGTGCCGCCGCTGTGGTGGCAGCTCCGATGTCGGGATCCTCCTCTACTCCAGGTACGGTGTCTGGTTCCGGGCCTAGCTCAGGTGATGGCGCGGGTGTCAGTCGCGCGCTCTGGGCAGGGAGCGATTGATTCTGCTGCAGCCGCAGCTTTAGAGTCCGACAGCTTGGCTCCACTTCATCGCTGGGGAGGGTGAGCTCCTTCATTCCCTCCCGTGACAGCTTACAACCGGCAGCCATCTTTTTCCTTTTTCTCCTCTTCACTCCCTTTGGGATCAGGAGGCGGACTTCCCTTGCTGTAGGGCAGGCTCTGGTATTATAATAGCATTTGGAGAGGGCGCCCATCACTTTCGCGCCACAGGGGGGGTACACGCCCACGAATGCACGCCCATCTTCTTCACCAGCGCCTCAGGGCGCGAATATGGCGGCAAAATGGCGGAAAATGGCGCCAAAAATCACAAAAATAGCAAACAGTCTTTTTGCACAAAACAGTTCAATAGGCACACAGGACTCACAATTTGCAAGCTTCGTATCCTGTTCGTGACGTCAAAGATGACGCGCACCACATGTGTGTACCAGGGCTATGGGGTACTCGGCACCGAGCCCATGGAAGTCTATGGGGAATGTCACTGGCAGCAGAGCTCGGTCCGTGGCCCTGGGCGGTCATGCAATGGGGAATATTTACAGGGGATTATAAAGATAGTTCGTGACGCCACCTGTGGTTTCTGATCTGATTGACCAGCGCTGCAGGGTGAATCTTCTGAGGGGATGTTATTAGGCAGCTAGATGTTAAGTCCCCCACAGGTGGGACTGTTCCCTCAAAGTCTATGGTGGTGCAAGGTGCAGATAAGAAGTCAGTCACACACAATGCAGTCTCTTTCCATACCTTTACTTGTAGATGTTGCAGGTATGTCCCGGGAAGCTGGTCAGGTTGGAGAATGCACATTCAGGGAATTGCTGAGCAGGTTAAGGGCCTCCTTTATCCTTTTAATGTGTGTGAGTACAACTTGCATAAAGTCAAGTGCAACTCTTTCTGTAGCAACTACGCCCGGCCAACATTGTGGTGGAAGTCTTCTGTTGGATAGAACTAGTCTTTTGTGCAGGGCCCTGCTAGACTGTTGTCCTTCCTGACCCGGTTACGTATCGGCACTTAGGGCTACCTTCTGCGACTTGAAGTCCAGCAAGGCCTCCGGTGTATCTTATTACTAGACGTGAAGTTCTAGTAACACTTCGGACCCCGGTGTCCGGATAACTAAGTGAAGGTGATCTGTCACCTAGGTCACTTGTCCTTCTTTTACCACTCGCCTGTCGCCCTGCTCTTGCCCTTAACATAAGCACGGTAGCAGTGGGTGTAGTCGTAAGCTTTCCTTCCAGTGCTCACTGACCTGTTCTCAGTTAACTCGATGTTGTAGCTCCTGTGATTCCCTTCCTCCTTTCCTTCTTAACTCTGTCCAGAGTGGCTATCAGGAGCTTCTGTCAAAGTGATTTCAATGCACGCTCGGAGAGTCACCTTCCACGTCCTTAAGGAACACAGGCAGCTTTTTCTAAGATTACAGATGCAGATGTAACTCTGACTAGGCTAGAGTGATTCCTTCCCACTCGTACTAGCCTCCACTTCAGTATATGGTGAGCTACAGGAGCTCCTTCAGATCTCAGTCTTATCTCCTCTCCCTCCAAGACTAGAAACTGAACTGTTCTGTCCTGAGACAGGAAGCTTGAATGACCCTGACTGCTACGTCACACTACTAAATAGTCTGAAATGCCTCTAGTGGCAGTGTTAGGAAGTGTGTGATGTGAATGAATATCAGGCTTTACAGTTACCTTTCTGTGCATTTTCCAGGAGACATGTGTGCCTTGCGCAGCTGGGCCACACATCCCCCCCTAGTTAAACTCAGCACTCCCGGGCTGAAATAGAAAAGAAAAACATTTTTGTTTTGCATATAACATCAACATTTTAAACTCATCCCTTGCGGGAGGTAAGGACTCTTTAAGTTACATTTTGTACAATGGACATTAGAAAATTATCAAAATACTTTTCAATAAATATATACAGTTTAAGACAAGATTCTTGTGGAGGACCCGCACCAAAAACCTCCCACGTAGGTCCTGGGTGGGCTGCAGGACTTTATTGCTGCAGACCTCACTCTAGGCCACACCATACGGGTTTTTCTTCAGAGGTAGTTAAGGCTTTATGTAAAACCAAGATGGGGCACCGAAGTGCGAACTATTTACAATGAAAGTTTTTGGGCTGGCACAGTCCTCAGCCACGCAGTCCTTTGCATGTGAACACATTTCAAGTAAAATCACATTTCAATAACTCACTTTACCCAACTGGGGTATTCTACTTTAAATATGCAGAGTAGATAAACATCATCAGACATATTATCAAACATTTCTCAATAAAGTGCAAATTCTTCATAAAACTCCTTCAAACTTTATACAGTGGCAGTAAACCCTGTCTGGGTCCTACTGTTCTTCTTTGCATATAGTAGTGACATCTGGTGGCGGTGCCAGTACAGGACCGTTCCTATTCACTGGCCCAGTGCCTAGCACCAGGATCATCGACTCCACCATCGGATCATGTCTAGCTCCCAGTCGTCGCTGACCCTGCACAGTACCTCTCATCTGCCGCATCCGCTGCTGGGACAGGCGGCGCTCAGCACATACAGGTGCGGGAGCCGGTTCATCCCGGTTCTCCAGGCCGCAGGGTCTGTCTTCCTCCGGCGACGCTGATGGCAGGCACGGATCTTGTGCAGGCGGCGTGAGAAGACGTTCCTCTGTGGGCTCCTCCGCGGAGCCGGGTGCCGCCGCTGTGGTGGCAGCTCCGATGTCGGGATCCTCCTCTGCTCCAGGTACGGTGTCTGGTTCCGGGCCTAGCTCAGGTGATGGCGCGGGTGTCAGTCGCGCGCTCTGGGCAGGGAGCGATTGATTCTGCTGCAGCCGCAGCTTTAGAGTCCGACAGCTTGGCTCCACTTCATCGCTGGGGAGGGTGAGCTCCTTCATTCCCTCCCGTGACAGCTTACAACCGGCAGCCATCTTTTTCCTTTTTCTCCTCTTCACTCCCTTTGGGATCAGGAGGCGGACTTCCCTTGCTGTAGGGCAGGCTCTGGTATTATAATAGCATTTGGAGAGGGCGCCCATCACTTTCGCGCCACAGGGGGGGTACACGCCCACGAATGCACGCCCACCTTCTTCACCAGCGCCTCAGGGTGCGAATATGGCGGCAAAATGGCGGAAAATGGCGCCAAAAATCACAAAAATAGCAAACAGTCTTTTTGCACAAAACAGTTCAATAGGCACACAGGACTCACAATTTGCAAGCTTCGTATCCTGTTCGTGACGCCAAAGATGACGCGCACCACATGTGTGTACCAGGGCTATGGGGTACTCGGCACCGAGCCCATGGAAGTCTATGGGGAATGTCACTGGCAGCAGAGCTCGGTCCGTGGCCCTGGGCGGTCATGCAATGGGGAATATTTACAGGGGATTATAAAGATAGTTCGTGACGCCACCTGTGGTTTCTGATCTGATTGACCAGGCTGCAGGGTGAATCTTCTGAGGGGATGTTATTAGGCAGCTAGATGTTAAGTCCCCCACAGGTGGGACTGTTCCCTCAAAGTCTATGGTGGTGCAAGGTGCAGATAAGAAGTCAGTCACACACAATGCAGTCTCTTTCCATACCTTTACTTGTAGATGTTGCAGGTATGTCCCGGGAAGCTGGTCAGGTTGGAGAATGCACATTCAGGGAATTGCTGAGCAGGTTAAGGGCCTCCTTTATCCTTTTAATGTGTGTGAGTACAACTTGCATAAAGTCAAGTGCAACTCTTTCTGTAGCAACTACGCCCGGCCAACATTGTGGTGGAAGTCTTCTGTTGGATAGAACTAGTCTTTTGTGCAGGGCCCTGCTAGACTGTTGTCCTTCCTGACCCGGTTACGTATCGGCACTTAGGGCTACCTTCTGCGACTTGAAGTCCAGCAAGGCCTCCGGTGTATCTTATTACTAGACGTGAAGTTCTAGCAACACTTCGGACCCCGGTGTCCGGATAACTAAGTGAAGGTGATCTGTCACCTAGGTCACTTGTCCTTCTTTTACCACTCGCCTGTCGCCCTGCTCTTGCCCTTAACATAAGCACGGTAGCAGTGGGTGTAGTCGTAAGCTTTCCTTCCAGTGCTCACTGACCTGTTCTCAGTTAACTCGATGTTGTAGCTCCTGTGATTCCCTTCCTCCTTTCCTTCTTAACTCTGTCCAGAGTGGCTATCAGGAGCTTCTATCAAACTGATTTCAATGCACGCTCGGAGAGTCACCTTCCACGTCCTTAAGGAACACAGGCAGCTTTTTCTAAGATTACAGATGCAGATGTAACTCTGACTAGGCTAGAGTGATTCCTTCCCACTCGTACTAGCCTCCACTTCTGTATGAGGTGAGCTACAGGAGCTCTGTCAGATCTCAGTCTTATCTCCTCTCCCTCCAAGACTAGAAACTGAACTGTTCTGTCCTGAGACAGGAAGCTTGAATGACCCTGACTGCTACGTCACACTACTAAATAGTCTGAAATGCCTCTAGTGGCAGTGTTGGGAAATGTGTGTTGTGAATGAATATCAGGCTTTACAGTTACCTTTCTGTGCATTTTCCAGGAGACATGTGTGCCTTGCGCAGCTGGGCCACACACTAGAATGTGCGTGCAGCACAGTGGCTAGAGACAGCAATAAAGGAGAAGTCTAGATGAGACGCACACACCAGGCGGTGTGGGTTCCAGGGCTATGGGGTACTCGGTACCGAGCCCATAGAAGTCTATGGGAGTTGTCACTGGCAGCGGGACTCGGTCCGTGGCCCTGGGCGATCATGCAATGGGGGATATTTACAGGGGATTATTAGGATAGGTAGTTCGTGACGCCACCTGTGGTATCTGATCAATTGGACCAGCGCTGCTATAAGGATCTTCACAGGGGATGTTATGGGGCAGCTGGGTGGTAAGTCTCCCACAGGTGAGACTGGTCCCTGGAAGTCTATGGTGATGATGCAGGGTGTAGTTAAGAATTCAGTCACACACAATGCAGCTTCTTTTCATACCTTTACTGGTAGATGGTTCAAGAAGATCCCGGGGAGCTGGTCGGGGTGGAGAATGCACATTCGGGATAACCGCTGAGCAGGTTAGAGGCCTCCTTTACTTCAAATGTATTTGAGTCCAAACTTGCCTGAAGCGAAGTTAACTCTGCAATCTCCAGCTTTCTCAATAGCTGACAAGCCCGGCTGACATTGTGGTAGAGCCTTTTGTGTCTCTGTTGCCCAGATGTTGGAAAGAACTAAGTCGTTAGGGCTGATCAGGCCTTGCCCGTCTTGTTCTCCCTGACTCCGTTTACGTATCAGCACTTAGGGCTGCTCTCTGCGACCTGTAGTCCAGAAAGCCTCCGGTTATCTTGTTACTATGCTTGAAACACTAGCAACGCTTCGGACCCCGGTGTCCGGTGATTTAGTGCAGGTAATCCAATACCTGATGCACTGCTCGCTGTCTTCTCCACTATGCCCTTCGCCCTGCTCTCGCTCTTAGCATAAGCACTTGTAGCTTTGATGGAAATGTCAGCTTTCTCCAGAGCTCGCTGAGCAGCTCTCAGTATCCTCCTTGTTTCAGCTTCTGTTGAGGTACTGATTAAGGGTAGCTCTGACCAGGCTAGGATGATTCAGTTCACCCGTACTAGCCTCCACTTCTTTGTCAGGTGAGCTACGCTAGCTCTGCGAGGATTCAGTCCTCTCTCCTCTCCCTCCAAGTCCAGACTGAACTGGCACTGAACTGCACTGTCTGAAGACAGGAAACTTGAATGATCTGCACTGTCCTAAGACAGGAAGCTTGAATGAGCTCTGCTACGTGTCACTCCCTTTTATACCCCTGATGGGTGTGTCTAAAAGTGTGAGTGAAGTGAATGGATATCAAGCGTTGCGGTTACCTTCCTGTGCATTCTCCTGGATTTTATGTGTGCCTGACATAGCTGGGCCACACATCCCCCCTTGGTTAAACACAGCACTCCCGGGCTGTAAAAGGGAAAAAGAAAAACATTTTTGTTTTGCATTAAACACCAACATTTTAACTCTTCCCATCCGGGAGGTAAGACTTCTTGAACGTTACAATTTGTACATTAGAAAAATACAAAAGTATCAAAATATCAAAACATTCTCATAATACAAGACAAATTCTTGTGGAGGACCCGCACCAAAAACCTCCCACGTGGGTCCTGGGTGGGCTGCAGGACTTCTGACTGCAGACCTCACTCTAGGCCACACCATACGGGTTTTTCTTCAGAGGTGATAGTAATGGTTTCGTGTAAAACCAAGATAATGCACCGTAGTGCAACTATTTACATAGAAAGTTTTTGGGCTGGCACAGTCCACAGCCACGCAGTCCATGCATGAGAAAAGACACATTTCAAATAATTACATTATACTTTAACTCTTATTAAAGTGCAAATCTTGTAAAACTTTATACAATGGCAGTAAACCCTGTCTGGGTCCTACTGGCTTTCTTCTTTCTTGCAAATTACAGCGACGTCTTCCACTCCTGGGGCTGGAACGACGCGGTGTTCTCTTGAACGCATCACAAATAAGTCATGGCCTGCAATCAGTGTTTGAGTGGCCACAGTTCTCATTCTAACGGTGGACCCAACGGGTACTTCGTTTCTGTAGGACGCCGATTGCGTCGCTGAGGTAGTCGCAGATTGTGATACCAAAATGGTCGCAGGTTGCGTTGCTGAGGTGTACGCAGTGGGCGATGCTGAAGTAATCACAGGTTGCGATGCAGAGTGGGTCGCAGATTGCGATGCAGGGGGCGATGCCGGGGCACGGCCTGATGCTGTGGGAGCTCGGGACTGGGACGCTTCAGTATTGTGTACGGTACCGGCGTCGGGAACGGGGTCACTGACAACAGAGACGTTTAGGGCATACCATCCCTTTAAACCCCAGTGACGCGTGTAGCTTACTATGTCCCCATTTATCAGATCCCTCCCAGGATGACTGATGGGCAAGTGGGACTCTACGTCCCGGCGGCTCACGAAGACCCCCGCATAGAGGCCCGGCTCGCGGATAAAGCCCCAGCCCTTGCGGAGTTGAAATTCTGTGACGCACCCCTGACGCCGCGGTTCCCGTCGGGTACCTTTATCTCGGCGGACGGTTTCTTTATCAGCGAAGAACTTTTCATGCCATTCCTGTCGGTCTCGCTGTATCTTTCTCTCTTCCTCCTGCTGTTGTCTCACTTTCTCGCAGTGTTGCCAGGCATTTCTGGTTTGGAGGTCGTAAGTCACATCATCCAGACGCTCCATCTCATCCCAGTCGATCTCCGGCAATGATGGCTGGGACCCCTCCGGTGTTCCTACCGGGGAACCGTAATCTGCTGCGGCCTCCTGGCCTGGCTGGCACTCCGGAACGGGCAAGGCCTCCTCAGCCTCCTTCTCCTCCACCTCCGCATCGGTGGGATCAGGTACAGCACTTTTAGGGGCAGCCTCCGGTTGCTCTTTAGCCTTCCTCAGCAGGGAACTTGGGAAATCAGGTGACGGCGTTATGCTTGTGGGAGAGAGCACTGCGTCCCACAGCAGCCGCTGTGTCTGGGCACGCCAGCGTCTCTCCGTCTCCTGCATGTCTGCATGACGCTGGATTAATCCTCTGAGCACCGCATTCTCTTTCTGCAGCTCCAGCATAGCGGGGTCAGTGTCCCGATCTGGGGACAGCTCCGGCACAGGTAGTAAATCTTCCGGTAAGCAGGGTTTGTATGCCTCCGGTCCTCTGCACAGATTCTCCTGTCCTTCCGCCATCTCGTCCCAGGCCAGACTGTAGTTTCCATCAGGAACGGTCTGGTCCCTTCCGTGGAGGCGGGATTTGCGTCTCCTCCTCTTTGCATAGAAGATGAAGAGGAGGCGGATTTCCTTAGCAGTGGGGCAGGATCGCACATTATAGTAGCATTTTGAGAGGGCGGCCATAACTTTCGCGCCACAGGGGGGTACACGCCCACGAATGCACGCCCACCTTCTTCACCAGCACCTGAGGGCGCGAATATTGCGGTAAAGATGGCGGTATTATGGCGCCAAACACAGCAAACAGTCTTTTTCACCAAACAGTTCAATATAGGCACACAGGACTCACAATTGCAAGTTTCGAATCCTGTTCGTGACGCCAAATAGATGAGTCGCACACACCAGGCGGTGTGGGTTCCAGGGCTATGGGGTACTCGGTACCGAGCCCATAGAAGTCTATGGGAGTTGTCACTGGCAGCGGGACTCGGTCCGTGGCCCTGGGCGATCATGCAATGGGGGATATTTACAGGGGATTATTAGGATAGGTAGTTCGTGACGCCACCTGTGGTATCTGGTTAATTGGACCAGCGCTGCTATAAGGATCTTCACAGGGATGTTATGGGGCAGCTGGGTGGTAAGTCTCCCACAGGTGAGACTGGTCCCTGGAAGTCTATAGTGATGATGCAGGGTGTAGTTAAGAATTCAGTCACACACAATGCAGCTTCTTTTCATACCTTTACTGGTAGATGGTTCAAGAAGATCCCGGGGAGCTGGTCGGGGTGGAGAATGCACATTCGGGATACCGCTGAGCAGGTTAGAGGCCTCCTTTACTTCATATGTATCTGAGTCCAAACTTGCATGAAGCGAAGTTAACTCTGCAATCTCCAGCTTTTCTCAATAGCTGCCAAGCCCGGCTGACATTGTGGTAGAGCCTTTTGTGTCTCTGTTGCCCAGATGTTGGAAAGAACTAAGTCGTTAGGGCTGATCAGGCCTTGCCCGTCTTGTTCTCCCTGACTCCGTTTACGTATCAGCACTTAGGGCTGCTCTCTGCGACCTGTAGTCCAGAAAGCCTCCGGTTATCTTGTTACTATGCTTGAAACACTAGCAACGCTTCGGACCCCGGTGTCCGGTGATTTAGTGCAGGTAATCCAATACCTGATGCACTTCTCTCTGTCTTCTCCACTATGCCCTTCGCCCTGCTCTCGCTCTTAGCATAAGCACTTGTAGCTTTGATGGAAATGTCAGCTTTCTCCAGAGCTCACTGAGCAGCTCTCAGTATCCTCCTTGTTTCAGCTTCTGTTGAGGTACTGATTAAGGGTAGCTCTGACCAGGCTAGGATGATTCAGTTCACCCGTACTAGCCTCCACTTCTTTGTCAGGTGAGCTACGCTAGCTCTGCGAGGATTCAGTCCTCTCTTCTCTCCCTCCAAGTCCAGACTCAACTGGCACTGAACTGCACTGTCTGAAGACAGGAAACTTGAATGATCTGCACTGTCCTAAGACAGGAAGCTTGAATGAGCTCTGCTACGTGTCACTCCCTTTTATACCCCTGATGGGTGTGTCTGAAAGTGTGAGTGAAGTGAATGGATATCAAGCGTTGCGGTTACCTTCCTGTGCATTCTCCTGGATTTTATGTGTGCCTGACATAGCTGGGCCACACATGTACATGGCAGAACTATCATTCTGCAGGCTTTTAGTAAATGGCAGAACAAAAACAATACATGCACTGGTTTAATATTACGTACCGTAATGTCACCAGGAGCCGTTCCTCCGGAGGAATCGCCCGACGGAGCTGTGTGTCCTGTTTCCGGATGGCTCCTTCAACACGACCAAGCAAATCCCTGAAACTTTCTTGTGACATCTGGGTATAGTCAGTAAATTTCTCGGGGTTTGCCTGGAGCTCGCTGAAGAGGGTGTGGTACGCTCCACGGCTCTCCCGGACTTCAATAATGGGATGTCTCCAAAAACGCAGCCGCTGCCGTCTTCGCTCTCTCTCTCCCTTTGTTGCTGGCAAGCAAAACCCTGAAACAGCGCGATGTCCATATCCAAGTTTATACGAAAAGTCTCCCAACGCAGATCCATGGTGACACAGGGAACACCAGCAAAATCTGAAGAATTCAGCTGAACAGGGTCTATATAAAGAAGTCCCATGACACTCGCCCACTTGTGTCCCATTGGTGGAGTCTGTTTCAAGGATTTTCCTCTTGTGCAATGTGTGACTCCTGCGCCTAAAAAACGCAAACGCATGAAAAACGCTAAACTCATGCAAAACGCTACGTTTTTTTGTCATTATGCGTACATTTACATTGATGCGTTAAAAAAACATGCGCTTTCAAGCGCTTGTATGCGTTTTTGCACGTGTTTTCTGTTGCGCTGCCCAAAAGGACGCAAATGTGAAATTAGCCTAATCTGCCATCATCACATATGGCCCCCCTTACACACCTGCAAAAACGTCTCCATTATCTGCTGCCTTTAGACAAAAAGAGACTGAGTGTTCTCCAGTCACCAGAAATCCCAGCCCAGACCTGTGCACAGCGCAGAGGCTCAGAGGCGTCCGCCTGTCTTCTTGCGCACGTGGTTTGACCACCCTGTGCCTCCGCACTCTGAACCGCTTCGAGAATCTGGGAGCACACAGAACCCGTGCTCAACGGGTCACACACAGAACCCGCGCTCAACGGGTCACACACAGAACCCACGCTCACCGGGTCACACACAGAACCCGCGCTCACCGGGTCACACACAGAACCCGCGCTCACCGGGTCACACACAGGACCCGAGCTCACCGGGTCACACACAGAACCCGCGCTCACCGGGTCACACACAGAACCCGCGCTCACCGGGTCACACACAGAACCCGCGCTCAACGGGTCACACACAGAACCCGCGCTCAACGGGTCACACACAGAACCCACGCTCACCGGGTCACACACAGAACCCGAGCTCACCGGGTCACACACAGAACCCGCGCTCACCAGGTCACACACAGGACCCGAGCTCACCAGGTCACACACAGGACCCGAGCTCACCGGGTCACTCACAGAACCCGCGCTCACAGGGTCACACACAGAACCCGCGCTCACCGGGTCACACACAGAACCCGCGCTCACCGGGTCACACACAGAACCCACGCTCACCGGGTCACACACAGAACCCACGCTCACCGGGTCACACACAGAACCCACGCTCACCGGGTCACACACAGAACCCACGCTCACCGGGTCACACACAGAACCCGCGCTCACCGGGTCACACACAGAACCCGTGCTCAACGGGTCACACACAGAACCCACGCTCACCGGGTCACTCACAGAACCCGCGCTCACAGGGTCACACACAGAACCCGCGCTCACCGGGTCACACACAGAACCCACGATCACCGGGTCACTCACAGAACCCGCGCTCACCGGGTCACACACAACCCGCGCTCACCGGGTCAAACACAGAACCCGCGCTCACCGGGTCACACACAGAACCCGCGCTCACCGGGTCACACACAGTACCCGAGCTCACCGGGTCACACACAGGACCCGCACTCACCAGGTCACACACAGAACCCGAGCTCACCAGGTCACACACAGAACCCGCGCTCACCAGGTCACACACAGGACCCGAGCTCACCAGGTCACACATAGAACCCGCGCTCACCGGGTCACACACAGGACCCGAGCTCACCAGGTCACACACAGAACCCGTGCTCACGAGGTCACACACAGGACCCGAGCTCACCAGGTCACACACAGAACCCGCGCTCACTAGGTCACACACAGGACCCGAGCTCACCAGGTCACACACAGAACCCGCGCTCACCGGGTCACACACAGGACCCGAGCTCACCAGGTCACACACAGAACCCGCGTTCACCAGGTCACACACAGAACCCGCGCTCACGAGGTCACACACAGGACCCGAGCTCACCAGGTCACACACAGAACCCGCGTTCACCAGGTCACACACAGAACCCGCCCTCACCGGGTCACACACAGGACCCGAGCTCACCGGGTCACACACAGAACCCGCGCTCACCGGGTCACACACAGAACCCGCGCTCACGAGGTCACACACAGGACCCGAGCTCACCAGGTCACACACAGAACCCGCGCTCACCAGGTCACACACAGAACCCGAGCTCACCAGGTCACACACAGAACCCGCGCTCACCAGGTCACACACAGAACCCGCGCTCACCAGGTCACACACAGAACCCGCGCTCACCAGGTCACACACAGGACCCGAGCTCACCAGGTCACACACAGGACCCGAGCTCACCAGGTCACACACAGAACCCACGCTCACCAGGTCACACACAGGACCTGAGCTCACCAGGTCACACACAGAACCCGTGCTCACGAGGTCACACACAGGACCCGAGCTCACCAGGTCACACACAGAACCCGCGCTCACCAGGTCACACACAGGACCCGAGCTCACCAGGTCACACACAGAACCCGTGCTCACCAGGTCACACACAGGACCCGAGCTCACCAGGTCCACACACAGGACCCGCGCTCACCAGGTCACACACAGGACCCGAGCTCACCAGGTCACACACAGAACCCACGCTCACCAGGTCACACACAGACCCGAGCTCACCAGGTCACACACAGAACCCGAGCCACCAGGTCACACACAGAACTCACGCTCACCAGGTCACACACAGAACCCGCGCTCACCAGGTCACACACAGGACCCGAGCTCACCAGGTCACACACAGGACCCGAGCTCACCAGGTGACACACAGGACCCGAGCTCACCAGGTCACACACAGGACCCGTGCTCACCAGGTCACACACAGAACCCGCGCTCACCAGGTCACACACAGGACCCGAGCTCACCAGGTCACACACAGGACCCGAGCTCACCAGGTCACACACAGGACCCGAGCTCACCAGGTCACACACAGAACCCACGCTCACCAGGTCACACACAGAACCCGTGCTCACCAGGTCACACACAGGACCCGAGCTCACCAGGTCACACACAGGACCCGAGCTCACCAGGTCACACACAGGACCCGAGCTCACCAGGTCACACACAGAACCACGCTCACCAGGTCACACACAGAACCCGCGCTCACCAGGTCACACACAGAACCCGAGCTCACCAGGTCACACACAGAACCCGCGCTCACCAGGTCACACACAGGACCTGAGCTCACCAGGTCACACACAGGACCCGCGCTCACCAGGTCACACACAGAACCCGCGCTCACGAGGTCACACACAGGACCCGCGCTCACCAGGTCACACACAGAACCCGCGCTCACCAGGTCACACACAGGACCCGAGCCCACCAGGTCACACACAGACTCGAGCTCACCAGGTCACACACAGACCGAGCTCACCAGGTCACACACAGAACCCGCGCTCACCAGGTCAAACACAGAACCCGCGTCACGAGGTCACACACAGGACCGCGCTCCCAGGTCACACACAGAACCCGCTCACGAGGTCACACACAGGACCGCGCTCACTAGGTCACACACAGAACCCGCGCTCACCAGGTCACACACAGGACCCGCGCTCACCAGGTCACACACAGAACCCGCGCTCACGAGGTCACACACAGGACTGGCGCTCACCAGGTCACACACAGACCCGCGCTCACCAGGTCACACACAGGACCCGCGCTCACCGGTCACACACAGAACCCGCGCTCACGAGGTCACACACAGAACCCGCGCTCACCAGGTCACACACAGACCCGCGCTCACCGGTCACACACAGGACCGAGCTCACCAGGTCACACACAGAACCGCACTCACCAGGTCACACACAGACCGCGCTCACCAGGTCACACACAGAACCCGCGCTCACGAGGTCACACACAGAACCCGCACTCACCAGGTCACACACAGACCCGCGCTCACCAGGTCACACACAGGACCCGAGCTCACCAGGTCACACACAGGACCCGAGCTCACCAGGTCCACACAGACCCACGCTCACCAGGTCACACACAGGACCTGAGCTCACCAGGTCACACACAGAACCGCGCTCACGAGGTCACACACAGACCGAGCTCACCAGGTCACACACAGAACCCGCGCTCACCAGGTCACACACAGGACCCGAGCTCACCAGGTCACACACAGAACCGTGCTCACAGGTCACACACAGGACCCGAGCTCACAGGTCACACACAGGACCCGCGCTCACCAGGTCACACACAGGACCCGAGCTCACCAGGTCACACACAGAACCCACGCTCACCAGGTCACACACAGAACCGAGCCCACAGGTCACACACAGAACTCACGCTCACCAGGTCACACACAGAACCCGCGCTCACCAGGTCACACACAGGACCCGAGCTCACCAGGTCACACACAGGACCCGAGCTCACCAGGTGACACACAGGACCCGAGCTCACCAGGTCACACACAGGACCCGGCTCACCAGGTCACACACAGAACCCGCGCTCACCAGGTCACACACAGACCCGAGCTCACCAGGTCACACACAGGACCCGAGCTCACCAGGTCACACACAGGACCCGAGCTCACCAGGTCACACACAGAACCCCGCTCACCAGGTCACACACAGACCCGTGCTCACCAGGTCACACACAGGACCCGAGCTCACCAGGTCACACACAGGACCCGAGCTCACCAGGTCACACACAGGACCCGAGCTCACCAGGTCACACACAGACCCGAGCCACCAGGTCACACACAGAACCCACACTCACCAGGTCACACACAGAACCCGCTCACCGTCACCAGGTCACAGTCACACACAGAACCCGAGCTCACCAGGTCACACACAGACCCGAGCTCACCAGGTCACACACAGACCGGCTCACCAGGTCACACACAGGACCCGCGCTCACCAGGTCACACACAGAACCCGCGCTCACAGGTCACACACAGGACCCGAGCTCACCAGGTCACACACAGAACCACGCTCACCAGGTCACACACAGGACCGGCTCACCAGGTCACACACAGGACCCGCGCTCACCAGGTCACACACAGAACCCGCGCTCACCAGGTCACACACAGAACCCGCGCTCACCAGGTCACACACAGGACCCGAGCTCACCAGGTCACACACAGAACCCGCGCTCACAGGTCACACACAGGAACCCGTAACCACCAGGTCAACACACAGAACCCGAGCTCACCAGCGGTCACACAACAGGACCCGGCTCACCAGGTCACACACAGGACCCGCTCACCAGGTCACACACAGACCCGGCTCACAGGTCACACACAGACCCGAGCTCACAGGTCACACACAGGACCCGAGCTCACCAGGTCACACACAGGACCCGCGCTCACCAGGTCACACACAGAACCCGGCTCACCAGGTCACACACAGGACCCGAGCTCACCAGGTCACACACAGAACCCGCGCTCACCAGGTCACACACAGACCCGGCTCACCAGGTCACACACAGACCCGAGCTCACCAGGTCACACACAGAACCCGCAGCTCACCAGGTCACAACACAGAACCCGCGCTCACCAGGTCACACACAGAACCCGGCTCACCAGGTCACACACAGAACCCGCGCTCACCAGGTCACACACAGAACCGGCTCACCAGGTCACACACAGGACCCGAGCTCACCAGGTCACACACAGAACCCGCGCTCACCAGGTCACACACAGACCCGAGCTCACCAGGTCACACACAGAACCGCGCTCACCAGGTCACACACAGAACCCGCGCTCACCAGGTCACACACAGGACCCGCGCTCACCAGGTCACACACAGAAACCCGGCTCACCAGGTCACACACAGACCCAGCGCTCACCAGGTCACACACAGACCCGCGCTCACCAGGTCACACACAGAACCCGCGCTCACCAGGTCACACACAGACCCGGCTCACCAGGTCACACACAGAACCCGCGCTCACCAGGTCACACACAGAACCCGCGCTCACCAGGTCACACACAGGACCCGCGCTCACCAGGTCACACACAGAAGACCCGCGCTCACAGGTCACACACAGAAACCCGCTCACCAGGTCACACACAGGACCCGGCTCCACAGGTCACACACAGAACCCGCGCTCACCAGGTCACACACAGGACCCGCGCTCACCAGGTCACACACAGACCCGCGTCACAGGTCACACACAGAACCCGAGCTCACAGGTCACACACAGAACCCGCGCTCACCAGGTCACACACAGACCCGAGCTCACCAGGTCACACACAGAACCCGGCTCACCAGGTCACACACAGAACCCGGCTCACCAGGTCACACACAGGACCCGAGCTCACCAGGTCACACACAGGACCCGAGCTCACCAGGTCACACACAGAACCCGGCTCACCAGGTCACACACAGACCGGCTCACCAGGTCACACACAGAACCCGCGCTCACCAGGTCACACACAGGACCGAGCTCACCAGGTCACACACAGAACCCACGCTCACCAGGTCACACACACGAACGCCTCACCAGGTCACACACAGAACCCGGCTCACCAGGTCACACACAGAACTCGAGCTCACCAGGTCACACACAGAACCCGCGCTCACCAGGTCACACACAGAACCCGGCTCACGAGGTCACACACAGGACCCAGCCTCACAGGTCACACACAGACCGAGCTCACCAGGTCACACACAGGACCCGGCTCACCAGGTCACACACAGAACCCGCGCTCACCAGGTCACACACAGGACCCGCGCTCACCAGGTCACACACAGAACCCGAGCTCACCAGGTCACACACAGGACCCGAGCTCACCAGGTCACACACAGAACCCGCGCTCACCAGGTCACACACAGGACCCGAGCTCACCAGGTCACACACATAACCCGCGCTCACGAGGTCACACACAGGACCCGAGCTCACCAGGTCACACACAGAACCCGCGCTCACCAGGTCACACACAGAACCCGCGCTCACGAGGTCACACACAGAACCCGCGCTCACCAGGTCACACACAGAACCCGCGCTCACGAGGTCACACACAGGACCCGAGCTCACCAGGTCACACACAGAACCCGCGCTCACGAGGTCACACACAGAACCCGCGCTCACCAGGTCACACACAGAACCCGCGCTCACGAGGTCACACACAGGACCCGAGCTCACCAGGTCACACACAGGACCCGAGCTCACCAGGTCACACACAGAACCCGCGCTCACCAGGTCACACACAGAACCCGCGCTCACCAGGTCACACACAGGACCCGAGCTCACCAGGTCACACACAGAACCCGCGCTCACGAGGTCACACACAGAACCCGCGCTCACCAGGTCACACACAGAACCCGCGCTCACGAGGTCACACACAGGACCCGAGCTCACCAGGTCACACACTACCTCCCCTTTCCTCGCTTACTGTCAAAGGTGGGACGGGTAATCCTGGAAGAGAGACAACACTCAAACACCCATACAAAAAAACTGACCGTCCTCTGTAACTGGGATTTCCTTCTCAGACCTTGTGCGGAGTTCTAGGGTTGGAAGAGGCGTCTGCTCGTTTCTTGCGCCTTCGTGGTTCTCCGCACTCGAGACTCTGGGAGCACAGAACCTTGTGCTCAGCGTACCACAGATCTCCTCCTCTCCCCTGATTGCTATACACAGGCAGAGAAGTCAGATAGCACAGGAAGGGGCTGACACTCAGGACACAGGACACGTACATACAACAGGTTACAATCAACCACGGTTCACGCTCCTCACAGCCAGTAGCCGTGGGTTCTTAAGGGCCACCTGGGGTACGTATGCCACACCCTACCGTGTCAGGGGACACAAACGTCCGGCAAACACGAGTACAGAACTACACAGACTGGCTCGAGTGACACAGGCAAGTACTACAGATTCACAAGGAAATCAGCAGATAAGGCCTCTTTCACACATCAGTTTTTTGACATCAGGCGCGATCCGGCGTGTTTTAAAAAAAAAAAAAGCATCCGGTACCGGATGCGTTTTTTTAGCATTGACTTTCATTAGCGCCGGATC
Source organism: Oophaga sylvatica (assembly GCA_033576555.1). NCBI lineage: Eukaryota > Metazoa > Chordata > Amphibia > Anura > Dendrobatidae > Oophaga > Oophaga sylvatica. The sequence continues at coordinate 55,221 of JARQOD010001292.1, forward strand.
GCCCCTGATGTCACTGCGTTGCATCCGTTTTTGTCCGGATCCGGTGGAAATGTACATTCCGGCTGCCGGACAAGACGCTGACTGCAACGTTTTTTTTTTTTCGGAGCCGCCTGATAGTGCCTGAATCGGTGCTTCAGGCGGCCGGAAACAATGCAAATCTATGGAACCGGATCAGGCTTTTGACAAATCCGTCAGAAAACTGATCCGGAAACCAAGGTCTCTCTCTCCATTCGTACCTGCATTTTCCACATAGAAATTTTATGTTTCCGGGTACAAAAGATCAGGATGGATCCGGCAAGAAAACTGATCAGTTGCATCAGTTTTTTTAAAATCAGCGCTGGATCCGTCCTATCAGGTGTACGACGGATAGACCTGACACAAAAAACTGATGTGTGAAAGTAGCCTTACTGTGTTCTCATGGAGGTGATCAGTCTCCGAGCAAGCCACCCTGGACGTTCCTCCTCGATCCAAGCTGGGCGCCAATGTCTGGTGAGCGTACCCCCTCAGTGGCCCCACGTTGTCGGACGCCAAGAATGTTGGGGTGATCTCTTAAAGTGAGACCTGTTATGTTTCGGTAGCTGAGGAGGACAGGAACAACAGCAGGGCAGCCGAACACCTGAGATGTTGGTAACTGATGGGTTGCAGATTCCTAAACTAACGACACAACTAGAGGTAGCCGTGGAGCGTTCCTACGTTGGTCCTAGACGCCTCGTCACAGCCTGAGAGATAACTACACCTAAAGATAGAAAGATGAAAGCTATCTGCCCCGGAGCAGATCCCCAAAGAAAATAGGAAGCCTCCAAACATATAATGGCGGTTAGACAAGATGAAAATACAAACATAGGCAGAAAATAGACTGAGCAAACGCTGGGGCCACAAGCTGACTAAATAGGATAGGACAGGAGAGATTACTTTCTCCAACCCAGAAAACCCTACAAAAATCCAACAATTCTGATTACAAAAATACTGAGATCACACGATCTCGCCACCCGCTAAATCAGATCTCAGTGTGAACAAAAACCAAGCCGCAGCCGCTGAAAAAACAGGAAAAAGCAAATGAGCAAATAACAGTGGCTGCAGATAAACTGTGAGGAGCACAAGCCCCAGGAGGGACCTGGCTGACCTCCACAAAAGTGCAAAAAACAATGCAAAAAGCAAGCACAAAAAGAAAAGCAAAAAATATCTTATCTGAAAGCAGGAGATGCAGACAGGACTCCAGCAAACTTCCAAATGAACCAGGAACCACAATTGAGACAAGAACAATTGATCACCGGCAACCATCATGGGAGGGAACCTCCCTTATATCAGACCAGTCCGTGATTCCAGATTGCCACTCCTCGCTGAAAGGTTCAGTACTGTCTGTAACCACCAGAGAGATCCTCTGCTCAGAAACCATCTCCAGCACATTCATAACAGAGACCTTTTATGTTCCTGACCTAAATATGAGCCGAGTGCATGCTTAGAGGAAAGAATGTATCGGATACACAGTGTCAGATACGTGTTCCTCTCAGCGAATGTTAGCACACAACTGAACTTTATTCTTAACCCCTTACTGCCATCAGACGTACTATCCCGTCCATGGTACCTGGGCCCGTATGACCATGGACGGGATAGTACGTCCCGTGCGATCGGACGCGCTCCCGGGGGAGCGCAGCCGATCGCGGCCGGGTGTCAGCTGATTATCACAGCTGACACCCAGCACTATGTGTCAGGAGCGGTCACGGACCGCTCCCGGAACATTAACCCCTGGCACACCGCGATCAAACATGATCGCGCTGTACCAGGGGCACAGGGGAGGGGGGTCCCTGCGCGCTCCCCTGAGACCCTCAGAGGAGCGCGATGTGTCGCGCTGTTCCGAGGGTCCGTCCTCCCTCCAGGTCCCCGGATCCAAGATGGCGCCGGGGTCCTGCAGGGAGGCGGCTTCCTCAGTGCCTGCTGAGAGCAGTCGTAGAGGAAGCCTGCAGCAGTGCCAGAGCGATCGCTGGTGTGACAGAGTGCTGTGCACACTGTCACACCAGCGATCTGATAAAATACAGTGATGTCCCACCCTGGGACAAAGTAAAAAAGTAAAAAAAATGAAAATAAACATGTTATAAAAAAAATCCATAATAAAAAAAAAAAATATTCCCCAATAAATTCATTTCTTCCTGTAAATAAAAAAAACAAAACAATAAAAGTACACATATTTGGTATCGCCGCGTCCGTAACGACCCCCCCTATAAAACTGTCCCACTAGTTAACCCCTTTAGTGAACCCCTTAAAAAAAAAAATAAGCAAAAAATCAATGCTTTATCATCATACCACCGAACAAAAAGTGGAATAACACGCAATCAAAAAGACCGATATAAATAAACATGGTACCACTGAAAACGTCATCTTGTCCCGCAAAAAACGAGCCATCATACAGCATCATCAGCGAAAAAATAAAAAAGTTATAGCTCGCAGAATAAAGCGATGCAAAAATAATAATTTTTTAGATAAAATTGTTTTTATTCTATAAAAGCGCCAAAACATAAAAAAATGATATAAATGAGGTATCGCCATAATCGTACTGACCCGAAGAATAAAACTGCTTTATCAATTTTACCACACGCGGAACAGTATAAACGCCTCCCCCAAAAGAAATTCATGAATTGCTGATTTTTGTTCATTCTAACCTCCCAAAAATCGAAATAAAAAGCGATTAAAAAAAGTCACGTGCTCAAAAATGGTACAAATAAAAACGTCAACTCGTCCCGCAAAAAATAAGACCTCACATGACTCTGTGGGCCAAAATATGCAAAAATTATAGCTCTCAAAATGTGGCGATGCAAAAACTATTTTTTGCAATAAAAAGCGTCTTTTAGCGTGACAGCTGCCAATCATAAAAACCTGCTATAAATAGTAAATCAAACCCCCCTTTATCACCCCTTAGTTAGGGAAAAATAATAAAATTAAAAAAATGTATTTATTTCCATTTTCCCATTAGGGTTAGGGTTGGGGCTAAAGTTAGGATTAGGGTTAGGGTTGGGATTAGGGGTGTGTTAGGGTTAGGTTTGTGGTTAGGGTTAGGGGTGTGTTGGGGTTAGGGTTGGAGTTAGAATTGGGGGGTTTCCATTGTTTAGGCACATCAGAGACTCTGCAAATGCAACATGGCGTCCAATCTCAATTCCAGCCCATTTTGGTTGGAAAAAGTCAAATGGTGCTCCTTCCATTCCGAGCTCTGCCATGCGCCCAAACAGTGGTTCCCCCCCACATATCGGGTATCAGCGTACTCAGGACAAATTGGACAACAACTTATGTGGTCCAATTTCTCCTGTTACCCTTGGGAAAATAAAAAATTAGTGACTAAGATAATTTTTGTGGGAAAAAAATATGATTTTTTATTTTCATGCCCGGGCATTATAAACTTGTGTGAAGCACTTGGGGGTTCAAAGTGCTCACCAAAGATCTAGATAAGTTCCTTAGGGGGTCTAGCTTCCAAAATGGGGTCACTTGTGGGGGGTTTCCACTGTTTAGGCTCATCTGGGGCACTACAAACGGAACATGACCCCCATCAACGTCTGCATTCCAAAACGTTACTACTTCCTTTCCAAGCCCTGCCGTGCACCCAAACAGTTTCCCCCCCCCCACATATGGGGTATCAGCGTACTCAGGACAAATTGGACAACAACTTTTGGGGTCCAATTTCCTTGGGAAAAATCAAAAATTTGGGACTAAAAAATCATTTTTGTGGAAAATTGTTTTTTTTTCACACCCAGGCATTATAAACTTTTGTGAAACACTGGGGGTTCAAAGTGCTCACAACAGATCTAGATAAGTTCCTTAGGGGGTCTAGTTTCCAAAATGGTGTCACTTGTGGGGGGTTTCCACTGTTTAGGCGCATCAGGGGCTCTCCAAACACGACATGGCGTCCAATCTTAATTCCAGCCAATTTTAGTTTGAAAAAGTCAAATGACGCTCCTTCCCTTACGAGCTCTGCCGTGTGCCCAAACAGTGGTTTTCCGCCACATATTGGGTATTGGCGTACTCAGGAGAAATTGCATAACAACCTTATCTGTCCATTTTCTCCTTTTACCCTTGTGAAAATAAAAAAAAGTTTGTAAAAGATCATATTTATGACTAAAAAGTTAAATATTCATTTTTTCTTTCCACGTTGCTTCAGCTCCTGTGAAGCACCTGAAGGGTTAATAAACTTCTTGAATGTGGTTTTGAGTACCTTGAGGGTTGCAGTTTTTAGAATGGTGTCACTTTTGGGTATTTTCTGCTATATAGACCCCTCAAAGTGACTTCAAATGTGAGGTGGTCCCTAAAAAAAATGGCTTTGTAAATTTTGTTGTAAAAATGAGAAATCGCTGGTCAACTTTTAACCCTTATAACTTCCTAACAAAAAAAACTTTTGGTTCCAAAATTGTGCTGATGTAAAGTAGACATGTGGGAAATGTTATTTATTAACTATTTTGTGTGACATATTTCTCTCTTTTAAGGGAATAAAAATTCAAAGTTTGAAAATTGCAAAATGTTCAAAATTTTCGCCATATTTGCGTTTTTTTCAAAAATAAACACAAGTTATATCGAAGAAATTTTACCACTAACATGAAGTACAATATGTCACGAGAAAACAGTCTCAGAATCGCGAAGATCCGTTGAAGCGTTCCAGAGTTATAACCTCATAAAGAGACAGTGGTCAGAATTGTAAAAATTGGCCTGGTCATTAACGTGGAAACCACCCTTGGGGGTTAAGGGGTTAAAATAAAGAATCTTGTAAAGCCTCTTTCACAAGTCCATATATTTCCGGTACCGGAGATATCCTGTGCCGCATCACTACAACATGTACGGCCGCAGGGGAAGTAGCTGTACTGTAAGCGCTGTCCGCTGCCTGTGGTGCTGAAGCCGGCTGTCATCATCCTCTCCTGCTCTGCCGGCACCAGCACAAGCAGGGAGAATGAATGATAACCCGACATACGGTCCCACATATATTTTGAACCAACCCGGCAAAAGTAACAGGTCCGGGCTGCTATTCTCAGGCTGGTAAGGGGCCATGAATATGGGCCCCCAGACTAAAAACAGCAGCCCGCAGCTGCACAGAAAAGGCGCATCTATTATAGCGGTGGCAAGTGGGGTAATAAGGGGTTAATGTCACCTTTCTATTGTTAGTAATGAAGAGTCAATAATTAAATTAATATTAAACCTTATACAATCTGAACTGATTATATAAGGTTTAATAATATCATTAGCCATTCTTATCATGTATCTCTGTATACAGGGAGCTCCCCCTAGTGGTGGCTGCAGACAGGATCTTATCATGTATCTCTGTATACAGGGAGCTCCCCCTAGTGGTGACTGCAGACAGGATCTTATCATGTATCTCTGTATACAGGGAGCTCCCCCTAGTGGTGGCTGCAGACAGGATCTTATCATGTATCTCTGTATACAGGGAGCTCCCCCTAGTGGTGACTGCAGACAGGATCTTATCATGTATCTCTGTATACAGGGAGCTCCCCCTAGTGGTGGCTGTAGACAGGATCTTATCATATATCTCTGTATACAGGGAGCTCCCCCTAGTGGTGACTGCAGACAGGATCTTATCATGTATCTCTACATACAGGGAGCTCCCCCTAGTGGTAACTGCAGACAGGATCTTATCATGTATCTCTATACAGGGAGCTCCCCTAGTGGTGGCTGCAGACAGGATCTTATCATGTATCTCTATACAGGGAGCTCCTCCTAGTGGTGACTGCAGACAGGATCTTATCATGTATCTCTATACAGGGAGCTCCCCCTAGTGGTGGCTGCAGACAGGATCTTATCATGTATCTCTATACAGGGAGCTCCCCCTAGTGGTGGCTGCAGACAGGATCTTATCATGTATCTCTATACAGGGAGCTCCCCCTAGTGGTGAATGCAGACAGGATCTTATCATGTATCTCTGTATACAGGGAGCTCCCCCTAGTGGTGACTGCAGACAGGATCTTATCATGTATCTCTGTATACAGGGAGCTCCCCCTAGTGGTGGCTGCAGACAGGATCTTATCATGTATCTCTATACAGGGAGCTCCCCCTAGTGGTGGCTGTAGACAGGATCTTATCATATATCTCTGTATACAGGGAGCTCCCCCTAGTGTGGACTGCAGACAGGATCTTATCATGTATCTCTACATACAGGGAGCTCCCCCTAGTGGTGGCTGCAGACAGGATTTATCATGTTCTCTTATACAGGGAGCTCCCCCTAGTGGTGGCTGCAGACAGGATCTTATCATATGTATCTGTATACAGGGAGCTCCCCCTAGTGGTGCTGCAGACAGGATCTTATCATGTATCTCTGATACAGGGAGCTCCCCTAGTGGTGACCTAGCAGAACTTATCATGTATCTGTATACAGGAGCTCCCCTATGGTGCGCAGACAGGATCTTATCATGTATCTCTGTATACAGGGAGCTCCCCCTAGTGGTGCTGCAGACAGGATCTTATCATGTATCTCTATACAGGGAACTCTTTTAATATAAAAAATACAAAACTTACAATTAATAAAGAACAAAAATCCAAACCCCAGCAAAACAACCATCCGAGTCCAACATTACCCCCCCAGTCCAAGCAAAAGTCCGAGTCCAGCATAACTGCCCCCATTCAAAGTAACCCCCCCCAAAACAAAACCTGTCTTCTTCCTCAGAGAAGCTTCCTCCTTCATCTTTCTCTCTGATGCTGCACCAGGGATTCCCGGCCGGTCTCCCATTCCTGGACTTGCCCGGCCTCAAGCTGCTTAGCGGCTGCGATCTGAGAAAGGCGACTTCAGCCTAGAATGGCAGCCGACTTCATCTCACTTTTTGTTTCCTCCAGATCTCCTCCTCCCCAGGTTACGTCACCCAAGGAGAGAAGAAACATTTTATTAATACCACATACACACTTCACACCAAACCTGACAAAGAAAACTCTGCTCCATCGCCCAAAAAGAAACACAAAAGCCACCTGGCTTAAAACACATCTATCTAAACCACACAATTTTTTTTTTCTTTTATATATATATATATATATATATATATATATATATATATATATATATATATTTTTTTTTTTAGTTACACACCAAATACAACTATAACAAACCTACCACCAACCCCCCTCCCACCACCATAAAACCCCCAACACAATACAAAAATAAGCTTCACTGAGGAACTCATGACCTCCAGGAACATCTTACAATACAATACTATATAATACAATACAACCTAACTCTCTATATTACAACACTTCCCCAGAGCCAGGATTGGGGCCTGTAAGCCCTATATCAGTAATTCACTTCTGCAAAACAAAAATCTGACAGTGAAAAGCCCCCAGCCCGCCACCAGGAACCCGGAGATGACCGGCTTCTATCCTAACAATCCTTACTCTACCAGCCATCCCTACCTGCCTAAACATCTGTCCCTATTTATCTACCTACCTTTCCCTGTCTCTCCCTGCCTGACCCTACTACCCTACCTAACTCACCGCGTGCCTACCTAACTGTCCCTCGGCTGTCCCTGTCCTGTCCCTAACTATCTACCTGTCCCTAATGAAGCCATCTACCTGTCCCTACCACTTACCTGCTTATCTAGGCCCTAGGGTACATTAAATGAGAACCCTCTCCAGAGAAGAGAGGCCCTCGCTGCACCCAGCCTGTCATACTCCAGAGAGCGCACCTTCACCAGGCCACCCAGAATGTTCCTAACAACCTCGTCCCGGGGAGGATTTTCTGCTGAGTTGACACTAAGCACCGTGCGTTCCACGTGTAAAACCTGACGACTAAACTGACTAGAAATAAAGTGCCCCGATCTCGGCCACCCAGGGATCCGAATGCCCCATACGCCCACTCCGCATAGGAAAGGTGTGCCAGCCGAGGCCAGCCTATGGAAGCACCCACCCTGTGGTAGACCCCTGCATTAAAAGGACACTGAAGGAGGAAGTGCTCCATGCTTTCCAGCGTGTCGCAACACTCCTCACGGGGACAACCCCGATCTTCGGAGTTCCTACACTTCAGGTTGTCCCTTACATACAGTTTCCCGTGGAAGCAGCGCCAAGCCAAGTCCCAAAACTTCAAGGGGACCCGTGCAGAATTCAATAACCTCAGCCCGCCCTCCAGATCCCGACTTGGGCAATCTTTGAGCACCAGAGGCTTCTGGAAATGGGTCAACAGGACCCTCCTGTCAAGGAATTTCCTCGACATGGTCCTGATCTCCCACATTCCCAGACCCCACCGGCGGATCACCTTCAGAACCGGGGTAGCGTAAGCCGGGAGATGCCCATGCGGTTGTGCGCAGGTCCTTCACTTGCCCTCCTGTCTCCCATTCCTGGAAGAAGGGCCGAAGCCATCCCCTGCAGGAGAATACCCACGGAGGAGCCCTCTCTGACCAGAGGTTGGCGATGTTAGTCTTGACAAAAGTGTTTACTAGAAACACCACTGGGTTGACCATACCCAACCCTCCTAGTCTCCTTGTGCGATATGTGACCTCTCGCTTGACTAGGTTCAGCCTATTTCCCCATAACATTTGGAAAAACAGGCTGTAGACCCGTGTCCAGAGCGGCTCTGGCAACATGCAGACACTGCCCAGGTATATTAACAAGGGTAGCAAAAAACCCTTAACCAGGCTAACCCTTTCCCTCAGGGTCAAAGACCAACCCTTCCATTGGTCCACCTTCTGGGCGGCGATCCTGAGTCTGCCCTCCCAATTTTGCTGGGGGTAGTCCCCCGGGCCAAATTCGATGCCTAGGATTTTTGCTGATGCCTGAGGCTCTGGAAGAGTGTCCGGGAGACCAAAACTAGGATCTCCCCCTCCCAGCCAGAGACTCTCACACTTTTCCTGATTAATTCCGGACCCAGAAGCCTCCGAGTAGCGACCAACCTCAGACATGACCCACTCCGCCTCCTCACCCGAGGATACGAAAAGGGAGACGTCATCAGCATACGCTACCACCCTCAGAGTGGCTTCTGGGGCCGCCTGGTCCATCCTGACTCCCGCCAACGGCCCGCGCTCAATCCTCCTTAAAAGGGGATCTATCGCGAACACGTATAACAGCGGGCTCAACGGACAGCCCTGGCGGACCCCAGACCCAACCTCAAAAGGGTGGCCAGACCAACCATTCACGAGCGGGAAAGTCTCTGCCCCCGCATACAGGATCTTTAGCCAATTTACAAACCCCCCAGGCAGACCGTACCTCAGAAGGACGGACCAGAGGTACTCGTGGTTAACCCGATCAAAAGCCTTCGCCTGATCTAAAGACAGCAAGTACCCCTTCCAGTGGCCAGCCCTACCCTGCTCCACTGCCTCTCGGACACCGAGTACTGCACTAAAAGTGCTGCGGCCTGGAACAGAGCAATGCTGGGCCCCCGAAAGGAGCCGGGGTGCAAACTTCACCAGCCGATTGAACAGCACCTTTGCCAGAACCTTCCGGTCCGTATTGAGAAGCGCTATGGGACGCCAATTCTCAATACGGGACGAGTCTTTACCCTTTGACAGGATAATCAGGGCTGACTGCCTCATTGACCGGGAAAGAGCGCCCGAGGAGAGACACTCGTTAAACACCTCAGTCAAGAGGGGGACCAAGGAGTCCCTAAAGGTCTTATAAAACTCGGATGTTAAGCCATCCGGACCTGGCGATTTCTTAGGCCGAAGCCCATCAATGGCCAGTCGCACTTCCTCTTCCCTGATTGCCTCTGTCAAAACGTGAAGCGAGGGGTCATCCCCTGGCTCAGGGATGGCTTCGGCCAGGAAAGCCGACATCACGTTCCGATCCAGATCTCTCTTCCCCAAGAGGTGTGAGTAGAAAGATCTGATCACCTCCAGGATCCCTGATTTGGATCTGTTCAGGGAACCCGTACTGTCGATCAGTCCTGTCACCACCTTACAACTCACTGACATCTTACAGTTTCTGTAGGGGTCGGGCGAGCGGTACCTCCCGAAATCCCTCTCAAAAACCAAAGATGTGTGCCTATCGTACTGACACCTCTTGAGTAAAGACTTCACTCTGGAGATCTCCTCACGGTCACCTCCAGCCGAGACGAGATGTTCGAGTTTCCTCCTCAGTTCCCGATACAGGCGGTACCTGCTCAGGCTCCTGTGGCTCGAGAGCTGGCGGAAGAAACTCGCAACCCGTTCCTTGAAGATCTCCCACCACTCTGACTTATCGCTACAGAGATCCAAAAGCGGTACCTGGCTCTGAAGAAAGTCCTCAAAGGATTGTCTTATCTCTGCTTCTTCCAAGAGGGACGAATTCAGCTTCCATAGTCCCTTTCCCATCCGAGGGGTTTCTGAAACATTCAGAGAAAAAGAAATCAGACAGTGATCGGAGAACTCCACCTCAACAACGGACACTGCTGAAGAGATGGCTTCCTCCTTCAAAAAAAACCTGTCTATCCTAGACCTACAGCTACCTCTATGAAAGGTGAAACCACAGTGACCTGGGGTGTGCCGGATGTGGACATCCACCAGGCGAGCGTCACTAGCTATGCTATTAAGAGTATTACTATCATAAGCCAGCCGGTCAATGGAGCCTCCCCTATCACGAAGCCTTGTGACAGTGTTAAAGTCACCTCCAAAGACCACCTGCCGACTCGTAAAAAGATAGGGCTTAATCTTCAGGAAGAGACATTTACGGTCCCACTTTGACTGTGGACCATAGATGTTAATGAGCCGAAGCTCCTGTCCCCTCATGAAGACGTCTAAGACCAGGCACCTACCCATTTTACCTCGATAACTCTCCTGCATTCAACCGATGCAGTCTTAAAAAGGACTGCCACCCCGCTACACGGCTCGGCCGCAAGAGACCAGTACGAGGACCCGCACCTCCACTCACTCTCCGCCTTGCGTATGGCCCCCATATCCGTAAGTCTGGTCTCCTGCAAAAACAAAATGTCAGCCTCAAATCGGGTGAGAAAATCAAAGGCCGCAAATCTAGCCGCATCTGACTTTATACTAGCGACATTAATGGTCGCCAGAGTCAACGGGGTGGGTGCCGCCATCATGAGTGATCGAGTTAGATGGCCTTTTTCTTCCCCCCACCCTTTTTCCTAGCCCGCTCATCTCCGGACGATGAAGCCCCCCCTCTTCTTTTCAAAGAGACAGAGGTATCCATCCCCCCCACCTCTTTCTCATCTCCGGACGCAGGGTTGGCCCCACCTCCTGAAAAAGACATACCCTCCGGAGAAGGGACACCGCCCCCTCCCAAAGACCCTCCAGATGTTACCTCCGGAACCTCACCCCCGACCCCCATCTCAGCAGGGTCATCAAGGGCTTGGAACCGGTTGGAGAGGGAGATCAGAGGGGAGTAGGTGGGACCTTCCTTAGGCACCTTGGTCAGGGAAGAAGATTTTCCACCTTTTTTCTTCTTTTTTTTATTTTTGGCACTCTTGGTACCCTTGTCACCCATTTCTTTTGGCTGTTCCCCTCCATCCTCATCAAAACTTTCATATTGTGAGGCATCTGAGAGATCAGCCACTTCCTCATTCTCCATCCGACTGATCTCCTCATTCACCGCTTCCTCCCCCGGGGCCTCAGTGACATGGGCCGTCGCCTCGGAGGAGGGGGCAGCCATTACCCCAGTTTCCTGAGGCTCCTCTTGCCCCCTGCCCTCCTGACGCCTTGCCTGCCTCCGCTGGTAAGAGGGACCCCTAACCCTGCCATTCCTCATCGGCCCCTCAGCTCCTCCCCTGCCGCCACCGCCAACCCCCGCAGAAGTTGCACCGCCAAGAACTTCCTCACGGCTCCCCTCCGCCCGGCTGGCCATGGCATTAGAGAATGAACGAGGGCAGCGGCTGAACGGGTGACCTAGATCACCACACAGGTGACATCGAATGACACCACAGGACGCGGCGAGGTGACCCACCTCGCCACACAAGGCACATTTCTGCACCTTGCAGCCCGCGCTGAAGTGGCGAGGATCACCGCACCTGTGGCAGACCTTCGGCTGCCCCTGGTAGAAGACCAGAATACGATCCCTTCCCAGGAAAGCCGAGGAAGGGATGTGGGTGACAGTGCCCCCTGAACGCTTCAACTTTACCATGAAGGTCCAGCCTCCTGACCAGATGCCAAAATCGTCCCGATTCTTTTTAGGGACCTCCACAACCTCGCCGTACCGGCTCAACCAGGTCATTATGTCAACGCCAGAAAGGGACTCATTACATGTTAAAACGGTCACTTTCTTTGGCCCACTTTGGCGAGAAATTGCCTCCACAGCAAACCCTCGCCAGCCGGGCTCCTCTTTTACCAGCTCATAATTTGACCAAAAGAGCTCTAAGCCCTCTGGCCGAACAAAGCTGATATCAAAGGTGGAGGTCCCAAAAGGATGTATCAGAGCAAAGATGTCAATAGCCCTGAAGTCCATCTTCATGAGGAGCTTCACCACATTTGTCCTAGATGGACAGGCCTCATCGCCCCTCCAGCGAAGACGAACAACATTTCTCCTGGAGACCCCTGCCCGGCTGTCGGGAGGGACCACACGGTCTCCACCCCCCTTTTCTCTTGGAAGGCAGCTAGACCAAACTTATCTAGCCAGTAGGACAACTCCACCTCTCTTCCCTCTACATTGATCGTCCGCTCCCCTTTTTTGAGGGCCTCCAGGAAGCGGCGGCGAAAAGCATCATTCCCTGGGTCCGGAGATGAGGAAGACCCCCGCAGAACCCACCGGCAGCAGCCGCATAACTTATGGTGCCTGCAGGTGAGGTGGACGATGGACCAGCCCCTATATTCTCTGAACTCTCAACTTCACAGTCAACCATCTCCACCTCACTTACCTCAGCCACACCATTTTCACTAGTAGAACTTTTATTTTTTTCCTTTCCCACACTGGCACCATTCACACCAACCATACCTCCAGCAGAAACCACCCCTCCAACACCTGACCCTTCACCATTGTCACAGACACTATTCACACCACTTGCACCACTTCCATTCTCATTTACATTTTCATTTGTGTTTTTTTTCACTGCTTTCTGCTGGGGGGGTTGCTATTTGCAGTGCTACTGCCCCTTTAAGAGTGGTATTGCAGAGTTTAGTTACCACACCCTGCTTTTCAGCAGAGCATGTGCTGCTTGCAGACTGTTGCTCCAGCCTCTCCTGCAGACCATCTCCACACTCCTGTGTGCACTTCACCACCAGGTTCCCCGCAGATACAGGTGACACACATGCAGATGACCTCGGTGGTGCGATCCGGGCCGGCATTACCGCAGCCATTACAGCTGCACCTGAGATGATAACTGGTGCCGGGGCCCCTGACTTTGACCCAGCATCGGATCTGCATGTGGGGGACCCCAACACCACAGCACACGCCGCCGATGATGCGGCCCTGGCTGACAGTGCACCGCCAACACTGCGGGGAGCGGTGACCACCGGCAAGGTACCCACAGCCTCCACCCCCCGAGCGTCAGCGGGTGCAGCAGGCGCCAGGCCGTCCCCGGTTTTCACAGAGGATCGGGCCTGGACACCTCCACAGATCTTATTACCGCCCGCCACAGGGCCACACTCCAGACCATGCACACTGTCCGGCTCTGCAGCCGCATGCCCACTCTCGCCCCCTCTGCTACTGCCAGCAGAGACGGCGACCGGCGCCATATGACTTGTACTCTCCCCGCTCCCTCGCACCGGAACCACTGCAGGTCCCGGGCCGGGGTGGGTAGCGGGTTCCACACAGCGAGACTGGGGGGTCCCAGGAAGGGGCACAAACACCAACCTCTCCTCCGATGTTTTATTCCTTATTTTCTGTTTCTTTTTACCCCTCCTGGTCGCCTCGTCCCCGCAGACCTCATCCCCAAACTTCAGGTGGGCATAATTTACTGGGGACTCCAGCTGACGGATCTGCTGCAAGACGAGGCGACCCCCACTACTGCTTTTATCGCTGCCGCTATCATCCGCATCACCCCCATCATCCTCTGAAATGCTATTGTCTGATGGGAGTGGGACCTGCACTGGATCTATCCCGCTGTGTGTGGCCTGGAGATCACTTACCAAGCCCCCAGTGGGTACGGTGCCTCCTCCATCTCCACATGGTCCACCTCCTCCACCTGGGTCGGACGCCGAGACCCCTCTGGCTCCTTCACAGCAGCCATGTTATGGAATCTGTCCTCATTGTCCAGTTTTTCCCGGAAAGGCCCGCTGTTATCCAGTATAGCCGCTTTCCGGGCTTCCATACCCTCAATGCCGATCCTCAGGCTGGATATCCTGGCTGTTAGGGCAGACTTCTCTGTACGGGAGGCCCTGTCTGCAGCTTGCCTCGCCTCCTTCATTTCCTCCCGGAGCCTCCTCAGTGTCTTCCCAGCCTCCTCATACTCGCAGAGGTACACATGGATGCGGGAGCCATAGCTGGTAACCGGCTCCCCTGCGGCCCTAGTGCCCCAATCTTTCTACACCACCGCCGCTGCACCTCTGCGAGTACTCCGCTCACCTCTGGGAGGAGACACCGCAGTGGCCCTCGCCTCAGCCTTAGGAGCTTTGCAGCCCTCCTGGGTCTTCCTGGGCTCCTCCATGTTTCGGGCCTTGCTGGATCTGGTGACCCTCTTTGCCGGTAGCAATGAGCTCCCACCCCCCGCCGGCTTAGACCGAGGGGTGGGAGACGGGGACTTAGCCCCACAGTTCATCCACTACACCCCTCTCTTTCCTGGGTCACAGAGGGGGGGATTCCTGGGTGTAAGAAAAAAAAAACTGGTCTCTCTCCTGGAGCAAACAAAACAGCACACCTTCCTCCACAGACTACAGGCCTCTAGTGGTGGCTGCAATCTTATGATGTATCTGTATACAGGGAGCTCCCCCTAGTGGTGACTGCAATCTTATGATGTATCTGTATACAGGGAGCTCCCCCTAGTGGTGACTGCAGACAGGATCTTATCATGTATCTGTATACAGGGAGCTCCCCCTAGTGGTGGCTGCAGACAGGATCTTATCATGTATCTCTGTATACAGGGAGCTCCCCCTAGTGGTGGCTGTATGACTCTGTATACAGGGAGCTCCCCCTAGTGGTGGCTGTAGACAGGATCTTATCATGTATCTCTGTATACAGGGAGCTCCCCCTAGTGGTGGCTGCAGACAGGATCTTATCATGTATCTCTGTATACAGGGAGCTCCCCCTAGTGGTGGCTGCAGAGGAGAATCTTATCATGTATCTCTGTATACAGGGAGCTCCCCCTAGTGGTGACTGCAGACACGATATCATGTATCTCTGTATACAGGGAGCTCCCCCTAGTGGTGGCTGCAGACAGGATCTTATCATGTATCTCTGTATACAGGGAGCTCCCCCTAGTGGTGGCTGCAGACAGGATCTTATCATGTATCTCTGTATACAGGGAACTCTTTTAATATAAAAAATACAAAACTTACAATTAATAAAGAACAAAAATCCAAACCCCAGCAAAACAACCATCCGAGTCCAACATTACCCCCCCAGTCCAAGCAAAAGTCCGAGTCCAGCATAACTGCCCCCATTCAAAGTAACCCCCCCCCAAAACAAAACCTGTCTTCCCCCTAGTGGTGACTGCAGACAGGATCTTATCATGTATCTCTGTATACAGGGAGCTCCTCCTAGTGGTGACTGCAGACAGGATCTTATCATGTATCTCTATATACAGGGAGCTCCCCCTAGTGGTGGCCGCAGACAGGATCTTATCATGTATCTCTGTATACAGGGAGCTCCCCCTAGTGGTGGCTGCAGACAGGATCTTATCATGTATCTCTGTATTCAGGGAGCTCCCCCTAGTGGTGGCTGCAGACAGAATCTTATAATGTATCTCTGTATACAGGGAGCTCCCCCTAGTGGTGGCTGCAGACAGGATCTTATCATGTATCTCTGTATACAGGGAGCTCCTCCTAGTGGTGACTGCAGACAGGATCTTATCATGTATCTCTATATACAGGGAGCTCCCCCTAGTGGTGGCCGCAGACAGGATCTTATCATGTATCTCTGTATACAGGGAGCTCCCCTAGTGGTGGCTGCAGACAGGATCTTATCATGTATCTCTGTATTCAGGGAGCTCCCCCTAGTGGTGGCTGCAGACAGAATCTTATAATGTATCTCTGTATACAGGGAGCTCCCCCTAGTGGTGGCTGCAGACAGGATCTTATCATGTATCTCTGTATACAGGGAACTCTTTTAATATAAAAAATACAAAACTTACAATTAATAAAGAACAAAAATCCAAACCCCAGCAAAACAACCATCCGAGTCCAACATTACCCCCCCAGTCCAAGCAAAAGTCCGAGTCCAGCATAACTGCCCCCATTCAAAGCAAACCCCCCCCCCCCAAAACAAAACCTGTCTTCTTCCTCAGAGAAGCTTCCTCCTTCATCTTTCTCTCTGATGCTGCACCAGGGATTCCCGGCCGGTCTCCCATTCCTGGACTTGCCCAGCCTCAAGCTGCTTAGCGGCTGCGATCTGAGAAAGGCAGGTGACTTCAGCCTAGAATGGCAGCCGACTTCATCTCACTTTTTGTTTCCTCCAGATCTCCTCCTCCCCAGGTTACGTCACCCAAGGAGAGAAGAAACATTTTATTAATACCACATACACACTTCACACCAAACCTGACAAAGAAAACTCTGCTCCATCGCCCAAAAAGAAACACAAAAGCCACCTGGCTTAAAACACATCTATCTAAACCACACAATTTTTTTTTTCCTTTTTTACATATATATATATATATTTTTTTTTTTTTTAGTTACACAGCAAATACAACTATAACAAACCTACCACCAACCCCCCTCCCACCACCATAAAACCCCCCACACAATACAACAATAAGCTTCACTGAGGAACTCATGACCTCCAGGAACATCTTACAATACAATACTATACAATACAATACAACCTAATTCTCTATATTACAACACTTCCCCAGAGCCAGGATTGGGGCCTGTAAGCCCTATATCAGTAATTCACTTCTGCAAAACAAAAATCTGACAGTGAAAAGCCCCCAGCCCGTCACCAGGAACCCGGAGATGACCGGCTTCTATTCTAACAATCCTTACTCTACCAGCCGTCCCTACCTGCCTAAACATCTGTCCCTATTTATCTACCTACCTTTCCCTGTCTGTCCCTGCCTGACCCTACTACCCTACCTAACTCACCGCGTGCCTACCTAACTGTCCCTCGGCTGTCCCTGTCCTGTCCCTAACTATCTATCTGTCCCTACTGAAGCTATCTACCTGTCCCTACCACTTACCTGCTTATCTAGGCCCTAGGGTACATTAAATGAGAACCCTCTCCAGAGAAGAGAGGCCCTCGCTGCACCCAGCCTGTCATACTCCAGAGAGCACACCTTCACCAGGCCACCCAGAATGTTCCTAACAACCTCGTCCCGGGGAAGGATTTTCTGCTGAGTTGACACTAAGCACCGTGCGTTCCACGTGTAAAACCTGACGACTAAACTGACTAGAAATAAAGTGCCCCGATCTCGGCCACCCAGGGATCCGAATGCCCCATACGCCCACTCCGCATAGGAAAGGTGTGCCAGCCGAGGCCAGCCTATGGAAGCACCCACCCTGTTGTAGACCCCTGCATTAAAAGGACACTGAAGGAGGAAGTGCTCCATGCTTTCCAGCGTGTCGCAACACTCCTCACGGGGACAACCCCGATCTTCGGAGTTCCTACACTTCAGGTTGTCCCTTACATACAGTTTCCCGTGGAAGCAGCGCCAAGCCAAGTCCCAAAACTTCAAGGGGACCCGTGCAGAATTCAATAACCTCAGCTCGCCCTCCAGATCCCGACTTGGGCAATCTTTGAGCACCAGAGGCTTCTGGAAATGGGTCAACAGGACCCTCCTGTCAAGGAATTTCCTCGACATGGTCCTGATCTCCCACATTCCCAGACCCCACCGGCGGATCACCTTCAGAACCGGGGTAGCGTAAGCCGGGAGATGCCCATGCGGTGTGCGCAGGTCCTTCACTTGCCCTCCTGTCTCCCATTCCTGGAAGAAGGGCCGAAGCCATCCCCTGCAGGAGAATACCCACGGAGGAGCCCTCTCTGACCAGAGGTTGGCGATGTTAGTCTTGACAAAAGTGTTTACTAGAAACACCACTGGGTTGACCATACCCAACCCTCCTAGTCTCCTTGTGCGATATGTGACCTCTCGCTTGACTAGGTTCAGCCTATTTCCCCATAACATTTGGAAAAACAGGCTGTAGACCCGTGTCCAGAGCGGCTCTGGCAACATGCAGACACTGCCCAGGTATATTAACAAGGGTAGCAAAAAACCCTTAACCAGGCTAACCCTTTCCCTCAGGGTCAAAGACCAACCCTTCCATTGGTCCACCTTCTGGGCGGCGATCCTGAGTCTGCCCTCCCAATTTTGCTGGGGGTAGTCCCCCGGGCCAAATTCGATGCCTAGGATTTTTGCTGATGCCTGAGGCTCTGGAAGAGTGTCCGGGAGACCGAAACTAGGATCTCCCCCTCCCAGCCAGAGACTCTCACACTTTTCCTGATTAATTCGGACCCAGAAGCCTCCGAGTAGCGACCAACCTCAGACATGACCCACTCCGCCTCCTCACCCGAGGATACGAAAAGGGAGACGTCATCAGCATACGCTACCACCCTCAGAGTGGCTTCTGGGGCCGCCTGGTCCATCCTGACTCCCGCCAACGGCCCGCGCTCAATCCTCCTTAAAAGGGGATCTATCGCGAACACGTATAACAGCGGGCTCAACGGACAGCCCTGGCGGACCCCAGACCCAACCTCAAAAGGGTGGCCAGACCAACCATTCACGAGCGGGAAAGTCTCTGCCCCCGCATACAGGATCTTTAGCCAATTTACAAACCCCCCAGGCAGACCGTACCTCAGAAGGACGGACCAGAGGTACTCGTGGTTAACCCGATCAAAAGCCTTCGCCTGATCTAAAGACAGCAAGTACCCCTTCCAGTGGCCAGCCCTACCCTGCTCCACTGCCTCTCGGACACCGAGTACTGCACTAAAAGTGCTGCGGCCTGGAACAGAGCAATGCTGGGCCCCCGAAAGGAGCCGGGGTGCAAACTTCACCAGCCGATTGAACAGCACCTTTGCCAGAACCTTCCGGTCCGTATTGAGAAGCGCTATGGGACGCCAATTCTCAATACGGGACGAGTCTTTACCCTTTGACAGGATAATCAGGGCTGACTGCCTCATTGACCGGGAAAGAGCGCCCGAGGAGAGACACTCGTTAAACACCTCAGTCAAGAGGGGGACCAAGGAGTCCCTAAAGGTCTTATAAAACTCGGATGTTAAGCCATCCGGACCTGGCGATTTCTTAGGCCGAAGCCCATCAATGGCCAGTCGCACTTCCTCTTCCCTGATTGCCTCTGTCAAAACGTGAAGCGAGGGGTCATCCCCTGGCTCAGGGATGGCTTCGGCCAGGAAAGCCGACATCACGTTCCGATCCAGATCCCTCTTCCCCAAGAGGTGTGAGTAGAAAGATCTGATCACCTCCAGGATCCCTGATTTGGATCTGTTCAGGGAACCCGTACTGTCGATCAGTCCTGTCACCACCTTACAACTCACTGACATCTTACAGTTTCTGTAGGGGTCGGGCGAGCGGTACCTCCCGAAATCCCTCTCAAAAACCAAAGATGTGTGCCTATCGTACTGACACCTCTTGAGTAAAGACTTCACTCTGGAGATCTCCTCACGGTCACCTCCAGCCGAGACGAGATGTTCGAGTTTCCTCCTCAGTTTCTGATACAGGCGGTACCTGCTCAGGCTCCTGTGGCTCGAGAGCTGGCGGAAGAAACTCGCAACCCGTTCCTTGAAGATCTCCCACCACTCTGACTTATCGCTACAGAGATCCAAAAGCGGTACCTGGCTCTGAAGAAAGTCCTCAAAGGATTGTCTTATCTCTGCTTCTTCCAAGAGGGACGAATTCAGCTTCCATAGTCCCTTTCCCATCCGAGGGGTTTCTGAAACATTCAGAGAAAAAAAATCAGACAGTGATCGGAGAACTCCACCTCAACAACGGACACTGCTGAAGAGATGGCTTCCTCCTTCAAAAAAACCTGTCTATCCTAGACCTACAGCTACCTCTATGAAAGGTGAAACCACAGTGACCTGGGGTGTGCCGGATGTGGACATCCACCAGGCGAGCGTCACTAGCTTTGCTATTAAGAGTATTACTATCATAAGCCAGCCGGTCAATGGAGCCTCCCCTATCACGAAGCCTTGTGACAGTGTTAAAGTCACCTCCAAAGACCACCTGCCGACTCGTAAAAAGATAGGGCTTAATCTTCAGGAAGAGACATTTACGGTCCCACTTTGACTGTGGACCATAGATGTTAATGAGCCGAAGCTCCTGTCCCCTCATGAAGACGTCTAAGACCAGGCACCTACCCATTTCTACCTCGATAACTCTCCGGCATTCAACCGATGCAGTCTTAAAAAGGACTGCCACCCCGCTACACGGCTCGGCCGCAAGAGACCAGTACGAGGACCCGCACCTCCACTCACTCTCCGCCTTGCGTATGGCCCCCATATCCGTAAGTCTGGTCTCCTGCAAAAACAAAATGTCAGCCTCAAATCGGGTGAGAAAATCAAAGGCCGCAAATCTAGCCGCATCTGACTTTATACTAGCGACATTAATGGTCGCCAGAGTCAACGGGGTGGGTGCCGCCATCATGAGTGATCGAGTTAGATGGCCTTTTTCTTCCCCCCACCCTTTTTCCTAGCCCGCTCATCTCCGGACGATGAAGCCCCCCCTCTTCTTTTCAAAGAGACAGAGGTATCCATCCCTCCCACCTCTTTCTCATCTCCGGACGCAGGGTTGGCCCCACCTCCTGAAAAAGACATACCCTCCGGAGAAGGGACTCCGCCCCCTCCCAAAGACCCTCCAGATGTTACCTCCGGAACCTCACCCCCGACCCCCATCTCAGCAGGGTCATCAAGGGCTTGGAACCGGTTGGAGAGGGAGATCAGAGGGGAGTAGGTGGGACCTTCCTTAGGCACCTTGGTCAGGGAAGAAGATTTTCCACCTTTTTTCTTCTTTTTTTTATTTTTGGCACTCTTGGTACCCTTGTCACCCATTTCTTTTGGCTGTTCCCCTCCATCCTCATCAAAACTTTCATATTGTGAGGCATCTGAGAGATCAGCCACTTCCTCATTCTCCATCCGACTGATCTCCTCATTCACCGCTTCCTCCCCCGGGGCCTCAGTGACATGGGCCATCGCCTCGGAGGAGGGGGCAGCCATTACCCCAGTTTCCTGAGGCTCCTCCTGCCCCCTGCCCTCCTGACGCCTTGCCTGCCTCCGCTGGTAAGAGGGACCCCTAGCCCTGCCATTCCTCATCGGCCCCTCAGCTCCTCCCCTGCCGCCACCGCCAACCCCCGCAGAAGTTGCACCGCCAAGAACTTCCTCACGGCTCCCCTCCGCCCGGCTGGCCATGGCATTAGAGAATGAACGAGGGCAGCGGCTGAACGGGTGACCTAGATCACCACACAGGTGACATCGAATGACACCACAGGACGCGGCGAGGTGACCCACCTCGCCACACAAGGCACATTTCTGCACCCTGCAGCCCGCGCTGAAGTGGCGAGGATCACCGCACCTGTGGCAGACCTTCGGCTGCCCCTGGTAGAAGACCAGAATACGATCCCTTCCCAGGAAAGCCGAGGAAGGGATGTGGGTGACAGTGCCCCCTGAACGCTTCAACTTTACCATGAAGGTCCAGCCTCCTGACCAGATGCCAAAATCGTCCCGATTCTTTTTAGGGACCTCCACAACCTCGCCGTACCGGCTCAACCAGGTCATTATGTCAACGCCAGAAAGGGACTCATTACATGTTAAAACGGTCACTTTCTTTGGCCCACTTTGGCGAGAAATTGCCTCCACAGCAAACCCTCGCCAGCCGGGCTCCTCTTTTACCAGCTCATAATTTGACCAAAAGAGCTCTAAGCCCTCTGGCCGAACAAAGCTGATATCAAAGGTGGAGGTCCCAAAAGGATGTATCAGAGCAAAGATGTCAATAGCCCTGAAGTCCATCTTCATGAGGAGCTTCACCACATTTGTCCTAGATGGACAGGCCTCATCGCCCCTCCAGCGAAGACGAACAACATTTCTCCTGGAGACCCCCTGCCCGGCTGTCGGGAGGGACCACACGGTCTCCCACCTCCCTTTTCTCTTGGAAGGCAGCTAGACCAAATTTATCTAGCCAGTAGGACAACTCCACCCCTCTTTCCCTCTACATTGATCGTCCGCTCCCCTTTTTTGAGGGCCTCCAGGAAGCGGCGGCGAAAAGCATCATTCCCTGGGTCCGGAGATGAGGAAGACCCCCGCAGAACCCCACCGGCAGCAGCCGCATAACTTATGGTGCCTGCAGGTGAGGTGGACGATGGACCAGCCCTTAAATTCTCTGAACTCTCAACTTCACAGTCAACCATCTCCACCTCACTTACCTCAGCCACACCATTTTCACTAGTAGAACTTTTATTTTTTTCCTTTCCCACACTGGCACCATTCACACCAACCATACCTCCAGCAGAAACCACCCCTCTAACACCTGACCCTTCACCATTGTCACAGACACTATTCACACCACTTGCACCACTTCCATTCTCATTTACATTTCCATTTGTGTTTTTTTCACTGCTTTCTGCTGGGGGGGTTGTTATTTGCAGTGCTACTGCCCCTTTAAGAGTGGTATTGCAGAGTTTAGTTACCACACCCTGCTTTTCAGCAGAGCATGTGCTGCTTGCAGACTGTTGCTCCAGCCTCTCCTGCAGACCATCTCCACACTCCTGTGTGCACTTCACCACCAGGTTCCCCGCAGATACAGGTGACACACATGCAGATGACCCCGGTGGTGCGATCCGGGCCGGCATTACCGCAGCCATTAGAGCTGCACCTGAGATGATAATCGGTGCCGGGGCCCCTGACTTTGACCCAGCATCGGATCTGCATGTGGGGGACCCCGACACCACAGCACACGCCGCCGATGATGCGGCCCTGGCTGACAGTGCACCACCAACACTGCGGGGAGCGGTGACCACCGGCAAGGTACCCACAGCCTCCACCCACCGAGCGTCAGCGGGTGCAGCAGGCGCCAGGCCGTCCCCGTTTTTCACAGAGGATCGGGCCTGGACACCTCCACAGATCTTATTACCGCCCGCCACAGGTCCACACTCCAGACCATGCACACTGTCCGGCTCTGCAGCCGCATGCCCACTCTCGCCCCCTCTGCTACTGCCAGCAGAGACGGCGACCTGCGCCATATGACTTGTACTCTCCCCGCTCCCTCGCACCGGAACCACTGCAGGTCCCGGGCCGGGGTGGGTAGCGGGTTCCACACAGCGGGACTGGGGGGTCCCAGGAAGGGGCACAAACACCAACCTCTCCTCCGATGTTTTATTCCTTATTTTCTGTTTCTTTTTACCCCTCCTGGTCGCCTCGTCCCCGCAGACCTCATCCCCAAACTTCAGGTGGGCATAATTTACTGGGGACTCCAGCTGACGGATCTGCTGCAAGACGAGGCGACCCCCACTACTGCTTTTATCGCTGCCGCTATCATCCGCATCACCCCCATCATCCTCTGAAATGCTATTGTCTGATGGGAGTGGGACCTGCACTGGATCTATCCCGCTGTGTGTGGCCTGGAGATCACTTACCAAGCCCCCAGGTGGGTACGGTGCCTCCTCCATCTCCACATGGTCCACCTCCTCCACCTGGGTCGGACGCCGAGACCCCTCTGGCTCCTTCACAGCAGCCATGTTATGGAATCTGTCCTCATTGTCCAGTTTTTCCCGGAAAGGCCCGCTGTTATCCAGTATAGCCGCTCTCCGGGCTTCCATGCCCTCAATGCCGATCCTCAGGCTGGATATCCTGGCTGTTAGGGCAGACTTCTCTGTACGGGAGGCCCTGTCTGCAGCTTGCCTCGCCTCCTTCATCTCCTCCCGGAGCCTCCTCAGTGTCTTCCCAGCCTCCTCATACTCGCAGAGGTACACATGGATGCGGGAGCCATAGCTGGTAACCGGCTCCCCTGCGGCCCTAGTGCCCCAATCTTTCTGCACCGCCGCCGCTGCACCTCTGCGAGTACTCCGCTCACCTCCGGGAGGAGACACCGCAGTGGCCCTCGCCTCAGCCTTAGGAGCTTTGCAGCCCTCCTGGGTCTTCCTGGGCTCCTCCATATCTCGGGCCTTGCTGGATCTGGTGACCCTCTTTGCCGGTAGCAATGAGCTCCCACCCCCCGCCGGCTTAGACCGAGGGGTGGGAGACGGGGACTTAGCCCCACAGTTCATCCACTACACCCCTCTCTTTCCTGGGTCAGAGAGGGGGGGATTCCTGGGTGTAAGAAAAAAAACTGGTCTCTCTCCTGGAGCAAACAGTCGCACACCTTCCTCCACAGACTACAGGCCTCTAGTGGTGGCTGCAATCTTATGATGTATCTGTATACAGGGAGCTCCCCCTAGTGGTGACTGCAATCTTATGATGTATCTGTATACAGGGAGCTCCCCCTAGTGGTGACTGCAGACAGGATCTTATCATGTATCTCTATACAGGGAGCTCCCCCTAGTGGTGGCTGCAGACAGGATCTTATCATGTATCTCTGTATACAGGGAGCTCCCCCTAGTGGTGACTGCAGACAGGATCTTATCATGTATCTCTGTATACAGGGAGCTCCCCCTAGTGGTGACTGCAGACAGGATCTTATCATGTATCTCTGTATACAGGGAGCTCCCCCTAGTGGTGACTGCAGACAGGATCTTATCATGTATCTCTGTATACAGGGAGCTACCCCTAGTGGTGACTGCAGACAGGATCTTATCATGTATCTCTGTATACAGGGAGCTCCCCCTAGTGGTGACTGCAGACAGAATCTTATCATGTATCTCTGTATACAGGGAGCTACCCCTAGTGGTGACTGCAGACAGGATCTTATCATGTATCTCTATATACAGGGAGCTCTCCCTAGTGGAGGCTGCAGACAGGATCTTATCATGTATCTCTGTATACAGGGAGCTCCCCCTAGTGGTGACTGCAGACAGGATCTTATCATGTGTCTCTGTATACAGGGAGCTCCCCCTAGTGGTGGCTGCAGACAGGATCTTATCATGTATCTCTGTACACAGGAGCTCCCCCTAGTGGAGGCTGCAGACAGGATCTTATCATGTATCTCTGTATACAGGGAGCTCCCCCTAGTGGTGACTGCAGACAGGATCTTATCATGTATCTCTGTATACAGGGAGCTCCCCCTAGTGGTGACTGCAGACAGGATCTTATCATGTATCTCTGTATACAGGGAGCTCCCCCTAGTGGTGACTGCAGACAGGATCTTATCATGTATCTCTGTATACAGGGAGCTCCCCCTAGTGGTGACTGCAGACAGGACCTTATCATTCATCTCTGCATACAGGGAGGGCCCCTAGTGGTGGCTGCACAATCCTATGCACATGTATGCATATGAAGCGCCCTCTAGTGGAGGCTGCAGGCAGCACAAGGTTTTCATGTGAAGGATTTGGCACTGCTTAGAATTACATCGAGCAGCATAAATCTTTGTGGGATCCCGACAGTAGGTGCACATCCCCAGAGTAGCGCAGATGCCTTCAGGGCAGATACAAATGGACCAGTCACCAAAACACTGGCCATGGAGAGGAGCTTCTGATGGTTGCACTTACTTACCAATCCATCCCTGCAGCGGCCCCTGCACTGATAAAATCCCCCCACATGGGCTCCCTTCCCTCACAATCCATCACACAGAAGGCTTCAAATAATTCTCTTTATACAAGAAAGTCTACAATTAAAAACCAGCCCCCCGGGTGTCCCCATGTATGCACCAGCCCCTGAAAAAAAGGGGTGGAGGGGAGCAGAGTCTGTGGCATCACTCTTCCCCCGCGATCCGTGTCCTAGAGGTAGAGAGGAGGGAGCTCTGCACGGCCGTCCTCATTACTGGGGTGTACAGTCTTTGTCTGCAGCCGGAGGGAGTAAGGCAGAGGGGGAGGTGATGAGGGGGCACAGGACCATCAGCAGAGGAGTCACGGGGGCTCGTCGTCACCACAGCCGATGCTGGTGAAGATTGCGACTTAGAACAGAGCGGACGTCAGCCGTGAACCTGGCGGGAAAAAAAGAGGAGTCAGTCTGACCTCAGCAGCTCCATTCTCACACACGTCACAGCCTCCCCTAACCAACACGCGTCACAGCCACCCCTCCCCCCACGTGTCACTGGCCCAGACACCAACCACGCGTCACAGCCTACCCTCCCCCCCACGAGTCACTGGCCCAGACACCAACCACGCGTCACAGCCTTCCCTCCCCCCACGCATCACAGGCCCAAACACCAACCACACGTCACAGCCTCCCCTCACATCACGCGTCACAGCCTCCCCTCCCCCCACGCGTCACAGCCTCCCCTCCCCCCACTGGCCCAGACACCAACCACACGTCACAGCCTACCCTCCCCCCACGAGTCACTGGCCCAGACACCAACCACACGTCACAGCCTACCCTCCCCCCACGAGTCACTGGCCCAGACACCAACCACGCGTCACAGCCTCCCCTCCCCCCACTGGCCCAGACACCAACCACACGTCACAGCCTCCCCTCCCCCCACGTGTCACTGGCCCAGACACCAACCACACGTCACAGCCTACCCTCCCCCCACGAGTCACTGGCCCAGACACCAACCACAAGTAACATCCTCCCCTCACCCCACGCGTCACCGGCCCAGACACCAACCACACATCACAACATCCCCTCCCCCCACACGTCACTGCCCAAACACCAACTACACGTCACAGCCTTCCCTCACCCCATGCGTCACTGGCCCAGACACCAACCACGCGTCACAGCCTACCCTCCCCCCACGCATCACAGGCCCAAACACCAACCACACGTCACAGCCTCCCCTCACCCCACGCGTCACTGGCCCAGACACCAACGACGCGTAACATCCTCCCCTCACGCGTCACTGGCCCAGACACCAACCACGCATCACAACCTCCCCTCCCCCCACGCATCACTGTCCAAACACCAACCACACGTCACAGCCTCCCCTCCCTCCACGCGACACTGCCCAAACACCAACCACACGTCACGAGTCACTGGCCCAGACAACAACCACGTGTCAGAGCCTCGGGCTTCACCGCACCCACCTTAAGGCATCCAGCATGGGAAGCAGATTCAGAAGAGCCGTGTCGCTGGGATCACTAAACCACGACTTGATTGGAATTGCATTATCTACAAGAGACGGAAGAATAAAGGCTCAGTGGTTGGAAGCGCGCCAGGGGAAACGACAGGACGCGAGCCCCGCGGTTGGCAGTGCGCCAGGGGAGACGACAGGACGCAAGCTCCGCGGTTGGCAGCGCGCCAGGGGAGACGACAGGA
The DNA here is from genome assembly GCA_033576555.1 of Oophaga sylvatica. Classification (NCBI taxonomy): domain Eukaryota; kingdom Metazoa; phylum Chordata; class Amphibia; order Anura; family Dendrobatidae; genus Oophaga; species Oophaga sylvatica. The sequence goes on from JARQOD010001292.1 coordinate 82,479, forward strand.
CGGGAGCTCCGCGGTTGGCAGCGCACCAGAGGAGACGACAGGACGCGAGCTCAGCGGTTGGCAGCGCACAAGAGGAGACGACAGGACGCGAACTCCGCAGTAGGCAGCGCCTCAGGGGAGACGAGCTCAGGGTTGGCAGTTTATGTGACATGACGGGATACGGACATGTGGATACACATACTGATCACGGTACCTGGATGACTGCGGTACGCTCCCGGAGAGTTGTCCAAAATTACAACACTTGACAGGTCACTGTGAACCACAGAGAGGTCTTTAATATAGCTGCCCAGCTCCAGCGTGCAATGCTGAGGAGAGAGACACAGATTACTCACTGATCCGGGACAGGCAGCAGGAGACAAAGCGCGAGAGGCGGCCGGAGACAAAGCGCGAGAGGCGGCCGGAGACAAAGCGCGAGAGGCGGCCGGAGACAAAGCGCGAGAGGTGGCCAGTGTTGTTGGCTTCTTCCGTTGTAGGGTCAATGCTGAGATTAGGATAAATCCCTGCTGGTGGTGGAGAATGGAAGCCGTCGTGCTAGAGATGAAAACCCCCCCTCTAAGGCTGGGTTCACATTGCGTCTATGGCAATGCGCTGACGGCATCTGTTACATAGCGGCACTAACGCTATGTAACGGATGCGTTAGCGCATCCATTGACTGTCATTATGTAGCGCACCGCTAACGCATGTCATAATCGGCATGCGTTAGCGATGTGCCGTCATTCTATGATGGACCCTCGGACGCGGTCTGCAGCGTTCGGGGGTCCGTCACAGCTAGCACAGATGGAGCATCTGCGCTAGCGCGATCACATAACGCGATCTTTAAAGGCTCTTGCGTTAGCGCAGTCCGTTTAACGCATGCGTTGAACGGGCTGCACTAACGTAATGTGAACCTAGCCTAACTATTACTAGATACCAAAGCTGGTGGGCAGTAGTGGGGTCAGTGATTATGATCCCCCTGGACCATCACCACATATCTAAGCTGGTCTAGTGGGGAGGAAGGATATACAGTCACAGACCCCTCAGACTGTTACTAGATACCACAGCTGGTGGTGGGCAGAAGTGGGGTGATTATGATCCCCCCCAGACTATCACCACATATATAAGCTGGTCTAGTTGGGGGGGGGGGGAGATATACAGTCACAGACCCCCCCAGACTGTTACTAGATACCACAGCTGGTGGTGGAGTCAGTGATGATGCTTTCCCCCCGGACTATTACCACACACCCCAGTCAGTCCACTTGTGGCTCACCTGTCTGTAGAAGCGCCTCCTTAGGACGCCCCGGTTATTGTCCAGTTTATCAGCCACTGCCGACCCGTAGATCTCCATACTGGCTGTGAATACCACAAGCTCGTACCACTGACTGACCTGCAGAGTAGTGTCACCATTACTACTAGCGGAGAGGCAGAAAATATCATAATGGGGTCTTCAGACTCTACTCACCACTTCCAGGAAGAAGTCCACGTGTGGCCGCTTATGTACAAAGAACCTCACTGGATGTTTATCTATAACGACCTGTGAAGAGACGCGAGATAGTGAGTGCTGAGCCGGTGGGCGAGCACTGGACAGGAGCCGAGCAAGTGCAGAGTGGGTGGGAGAGTGCAGTGCCGAGCGAGCACAGATCGGGTGAGCGGAGGAGTGCAGAGTGGGTGGCAAATTGCAGTGCCGAGCGAGCACAGATCAGGTGAGCGGAGGAGTGCAGAGTGGGTGGCAAAGTGCAGTGCCGAGCGAGCACAGATCGGGTGAGCGGAGGAGTGCAGAGTGGGTGGGAGAGTGCAGTGCCAAGCGAGCACAGATCGGGTGGAAGGGGAGTGCAGAGTGGGTGGGAGAGTGCAGTGCCGAGCGAGCACAGATCGGGTGGGCGAGTGACAGGCACAGAGAGGGAGAGCGGGGGAGTGCAGAGTGGGTGGGAAAGTGCAGAGCCGAGCGAGCACAGATCGGGTGGGTGAGTGACGGGCACAGATCGGATGGGCAGGGGAGTGCAGAGTGGGTGTCAAAGTGCAGTGCCGAGTGAGCACAGATCGGGTGGGTGGTGGAGTGCAGAGTGGGTGGCAAAGTGCAGTGCCGAGCGAGCACAGATCGGGTGGGTGAGTGACGGGCACAGATCGGGTGAGAGGGGAGTGCAGAGTGGGTTGGAAAGTGCAGTGCCGAGAGAGTATCGGGGGGGCGCAGAGCCGAGCAGGCGGACGGGCACTGAGCATGTGCTGAGAGGGCGGGCGAGTGCCAAGCGAGTGGGGCATCCACACAGGGGGCAGCGTACTACTCACCTTTAATATAAAATCAGGGGGTGTCCCTGGACGGACAGTCGGTCGTAATACCCCATCATGATGAGAATGTATCAAGGTCTCGTCTAAGTCCAAGACTAGGACCTTCTTCTTCACCTGGTCTGAAACACAAAGACAACCAATTGCTAGCAGAGGCACTACAACACCCATCATGTACTAGACGTGAAGTACATGCTGGGATTTGTAGTGCAGAGAAAGGCTCTCACAATTTTGCAGCCAAAATTGACAACAGTGGGTAGAAGGATCAGTAATGACCCCTTCAGGCAGTCCGCAGCGCCAGAGCGCAGATAGGATGGTGCAGATATGCATCCATACTTACTGAGGCGGTTCCTGGAGGAAGGAGAAAGAGGGAGGACGTCATATCTGACTGTCTGATACTGGATAACCTGCGGAGGAAAAGAAAGAAGCACATGAGACCAAGCAGCAGGACGGAGTACGAACGAATCCATACAATGCACACATTCTACTGTAAAGGAGAGGAATATATGGGACAATCATAAGTCAATACTCATTGCTCCGTATAAACAAGGGGTGGACACTATATACTGTATATAATGTATAGGGTAATCGTATAATGTCAGTACTCATCGCTCCATATAAACAAGGGGTGGACACTATATACCGTATAGGGTAACCGTATAATGTCAGTATTCATCGCTCCGTATATACAAGGGGTGGACACTATATACTGTATATAATGTATAGGGTAATCGTATAATGTCAGTATTCATCACTCCATATAAACAAGGGGTGGACACTATATACTGTATAGGGTAACCGTATAATGTCAGTATTCATCACTCCGTATATACAAGGGGTGGACACTATATACTGTATATAATGTATAGGGTAATCGTATAATGTCAGTACTCATTGCTCCATATAAACAAGGGGTGGACACTATATACCGTATAGGGTAACCGTATAATGTCAGTATTCATCGCTCCGTATATACAAGGGGTGGACACTATATACTGTATATAATGTATAGGGTAATCGTATAATGTCAGTATTCATCACTCCATATAAACAAGGGGTGGACACTATATACTGTATAGGGTAACCGTATAATGTCAGTATTCATCGCTCCGTATAAACAAGGGGTGGACACTATATACTGTATAGGGTAACCGTATAATGTCAGTATTCATCACTCCGTATATACAAGGGGTGGACACTATATACTGTATAGGGTAATCGTATAATGTCAGTACTCATCGCTCCATATAAACAAGGGGTGGACACTATATACTGTATAGGGTAATCGTATAATGTCAGTACTCATCGCTCCATATAAACAAGGGGTGGACACTATATACTGTATAGGGTAACCGTATAATGTCAGTATTCATCACTCCGTATATACAAGGGTGGACACTATATACTGTATAGGGTAATCGTATAATGTCAGTACTCATCGCTCCATATAAACAAGGGGTGGACACTATATACTGTATAGGGTAATCGTATAATGTCAGTACTCATCGCTCCATATAAACAAGGGTGGACACTATATACTGTATAGGGTAACCGTATAATGTCAGTATTCATCACTTCGTATATACAAGGGGTGGACACTATATACTGTATAGGGTAATCGTATAATGTCAGTATTCATCGCTCCGTATAAACAAGGGGTGGACACTATATACTGTATAGGGTAATCGTATAATGTCAGTATTCATCACTCCGTATATACAAGGGGTGGACACTATATACTGTATATAATGTATAGGGTAATCGTATAATGTCAGTACTCATAGCTCCATATAAACAAGGGGTGGACACTATATACTGTATAGGGTAACCGTATAATGTCAGTATTCATCACTCCGTATATACAAGGGGTGGACACTATATACTGTATATAATGTATAGGGTAATCGTATAATGTCAGTACTCATCGCTCCATATAAACAAGGGGTGGACACTATATACTGTATAGGGTAATCGTATAATGTCAGTATTCATCACTCCGTATATACAAGGGGTGGACACTATATACTGTATATAATGTATAGGGTAATCGTATAATGTCAGTACTCATCGCTCCATATAAACAAGGGGTGGACACTATATACTGTATAGGGTAACCGTATAATGTCAGTATTCATCACTCCGTATATACAAGGGGTGGACACTATATACTGTATATAATGTATAGGGTAATCGTATAATGTCAGTACTCATCGCTCCATATAAACAAGGGGTGGACACTATATACTGTATAGGGTAACCGTATAATGTCAGTATTCATCACTCCGTATATACAAGGGGTGGACACTATATACTGTATAGGGTAATCTTATAATGTCAGTACTCATCGCTCCATATAAACAAGGGGTGGACACTATATACTGTATAGGGTAATCGTATAATGTCAGTACTCATCGCTCCGTATATACAAGGGGTGGACACTATATACTGTATAGGGTAATCGTATGTCAGTACTCATCGCTCCGTATATACAAGGGGAGGACATTACATACTGTATATAACGTATAGGGTAATTGTACGTCAGTACTCACCACTCTGTATATACAAGGGGAGGACAGTATATATTGTGCATAATGTATAGAGTAATCGTAAAGTTAGTACTCATCGCTCCATATAAACAAGGGGTGGACACTATATACTGTATATAATGTATAGGGTAATCGTATAATGTCAGTACTCATCGCTCCGTATATACAAAGGGAGGACACTATATACTGTATATAATGTATAGGATAATCGTATAATGTCAGTACTCATCGCTCCGTATATACAAGGGGAGGACATTACATACTGTATATAACGTATAGGGTAATTGTACGTCAGTACTCACCACTCTGTATATACAAGGGGAGGACAGTATATATTGTGCGTAATGTATAGAGTAATCGTAAAGTTAGTACTCATCGCTCCATATAAACAAGGGGTGGACACTATATACTGTATATAATGTATAGGGTAATCGTATAATGTCAGTACTCATCGCTCCGTATATACAAAGGGAGGACACTATATACTGTATATAATGTATAGGATAATCGTATAATGTCAGTACTCATCGCTCCGTATATACAAGGGGAGGACATTACATACTGTATATAACGTATAGGGTAATTGTACGTCAGTACTCACCACTCTGTATATACAAGGGGAGGACAGTATATACTGTGCATAATGTATAGAGTAATCGTAAATAGTTAGTACTCATCGTTCAGTATGTACAAGGGGAGGATACTATATACTGTATATAATGTATAGGGTAATCGTATGTCAGTACTCATCGCTCCATATATACAAGGGGAGCATATTATATACTGTATACAGCTCTGGCAAAAAATGAAGAGACCGCTGCACAATGCTCAGTGTCTGATTTTTCGCTTTATATTTTGGAGTAAAATGCAAATTGCTCTTTTATTCTATAATCTACTGACATCAAGTCTCCGAATTTCCAAGCAATAAATTTTGTATTTTTTTCAGAAAATTAGAAATGGTCAAAATAACAAAACAATGCAGAGCTCAAATAATGCAAAGAAAACAAGTCCATAATCATTCAGAAACAACAATACTAATGTTCTACCTCAGGAAGAGTTCAGAAATCAATATTCTGTGGAATAACCATGATTGTTAATCACAGCTGTCATGCGTCTTCATGCTTTCCACCAGTCTGTCACACGGCTTTTGGGAGCCTTATGCCGCTCCTGGTACAGAAATGTAAGCAGCTCTTCTTTGTTTGATGGCTTGTGACTATTCATCTTCCTCTTGATCACATTCCAGAGGTTTTCAATGGGGTTCAGGTCTGGAAATTGGGCGGCCATGACAGGGATTTGATGTGGTGGTCCTTCATCCACACATTGATTGACCTAGCTGTGTGGCATGGCGCATTGTCCTGCTGGAAACACCAGTCCTCAGAGTTGGGGAACATTGCCTGAGCAGAAGGAATCAGCGGTTATTCCAGGATAACCTTGTATGTGGCTTGATTCATACGTCCTTCACAAATATTAACCTGCCCAACTGAAGCCTTGCTGAAGCATCCCCGGATCATCTCCGATCTTCCACCAAATTTCACAGTGGGTGCAAGACACTGTGGCTTGTACGCCCCCCCTCCAGGTCTCCGTCTAACCATTAGACGACCAGGTGTTGGGCGAAGCTGAAAATTAGACTCATCAGAGAAGATTACCTTACTCCAGTCCTCTATGGTCCAATCCTTTTGGTCTTTGGTAAACTTCAGCCTGGCTCTCCTTTGCTTCTCATTGATGAAAGGCTTTTTTCTAGCTTTACATGACTTGAGCCCTGCCTCTAGGAGCCTTTTACGAACTGTTCTTGCCGTGCACCTCACCCCAGCGGCCATTTGCCATTCCTTTTGTAGGTCACTTGATGTCATCCTGTGGTTGCTGAGTGACATTCGAATAAGATGACGGTCATCCCGGTCAGTGGAGAGTCGTTTTCGCCCTCTGCTGGTCTGTAGCTTTGTTGTCCCCAATATCTGTTGCTTGACCTTGTTGTAGTGGACTGCCGTCTTAGAAATGTTAAGGATGGAGGCAACATGACGCTCACTGTATCCCTCTGCTAGTAAAGCCAGAATTGAGCCCTTCCTTTCCTCACTCAAGACTTTTCTTTACATCTCCTTTGGCATGGTTAAAAGTTATTTTTTCATTCCTATTACTTTTGGGATATTACTAGCACTTGTTTTGCCTCCAGCTTGTCCTACTGCATTAGGATTGTGACATCACAGCAGTGTTTTTTTTATACTTTCCTTCGTTACATAAGATTTGGTTCAGGTGATCACTGATCAGAAGAACATTATGTAGAATGAGGTGAACTCTGGAATTCAACTGACACTGGAATGGAACGGCTGTCAGACATGGAGAGAAGCTGATTGTTATAACACTGTGCAGTGGGCTCTTCATTTTTACCAGAGCTGTATATACACTGTACATACGTATATATACACACACCGCCGCCCGGTCATTATACATATATATATATATATATATATATATATATATACACACACACACACACACACACACACACACACACACACACACACACACACACACACACAAACAGCCCCCGGTCATTATCTACTACAGTCATGGCCAAAAGTTTTGAGAATGACACAAATATTATATTTTCACATGATCTGCTGCCCTCTGGTTTTTATGTGTTTGACAGATGTTTTTATCACAGACAGAAATATAATTGTAAACATATGAGTAATAAAAGCTTATATTGACAGTTAGAATGAGTTAATGCAGCAAGTCAATATTTGCAGTGTTGACCCTTCTTCTTCAGGACCTCTGCAATTCTCCCTGGCATGCTCTCAATCAACTTCTGGACCAAATCCTGACTGATAGCAGTCCATTCTTGCACAATCAATGCTTTCATTTTGTCAGAATTTTTAGGTTTTTGTTTGTCCACCCGTCTCTTGATGATTGACCACAAGTTCTCAAAGGGATTAAGATCTGGGAGTTTCCAGGCTATGGACCCAAAATCTCTATGTTTTGTTCCCTGAGCCATTTAGTTATCACCTTTGCTTTATGGCAAGGTGCTCCATCATGCTGGAAAAGGCATTGTTGATCGCCAAACTGCTCTTGGAGGGTTGGGAGAAGTTGCTTTTGGAGGACATTCTGGTACCATTCTTTATTCATGGCTGTGTTTTTAGGCAAGACTGTGAGAGAGCCGATTCCCTTGGCTGAGAAGCAACCCCACACATGAATGGTTTCAGGATGCTTAACAGTTGGCATGAGACAAGACTGGTGGTAGCGCTCACCTTATCTTCTCCGAATGAGGCGTTTTCCTGATGTCCCAAACAATCGAAAAGGGATTCATCAGAGAAAATAACTTTACCCCAGTCCTCAGCAGTCCACTGCCTGTACCTTTTGCAGAATATCAGTCTGTCCATGATGTTTTTTCTGGAGAGAAGTGGCTTCTTTGCTGCCCTCCTTGAGACCAGGCCTTGCTCCAAGAGTCTCCGCCTCACAGTGCGTGCAGATGCACTCACACCTGCCTGCTGCCATTCCTGAGCAAGCTCTGCACTGCTGGTAGCCCGATCCCGCAGCTGAAACACTTTTAAGAGACGGTCCTGTCGCTTGCTGGTCTTTCTTGGGCGCCCTGAAGCCTTTTTGGCAACAATGGAACCTCTCTCCTTGAAGTTCTTGATGATGCGATAGATTGGTAACTGAGGTGCAATCTTTCTAGCTGCGATACTCTTCCCTGTTAGGCCATTTTGTGCATTGCAATGATGACTGCACGTGTTTCTTTAGAGATAATCATGGTTAACAGAAGAGAAACAATGATGCCAAGCACCAGCCTCCTTTTAAAGTGTCCAGTGGTGTCATTCTTACTTAATCATGACAGATTGATCTCCAGCCATGTCCTCATCAACACCCACACCTGTGTTAATGGAGAAATCACTGAAAAGAGGTTAGCTGGTCCTTTTAAGGCAAGGCTGCAATGATGCTGAAATGTGTTTTGGGGGATAAAGTTCATTTTCTAGCCAAATATTGACTTTGCAAGTAATTGCTGTTAAGCTGATCACTCTTTATAACATTCTGGAGTATATGCAAATTGCCATTAGAAAAAGTGAAGCAGTAGACTTTGTAAAAATTAATATTTGTGTCATTCTCAAAACTTTTGGCCATGACTGTATATAATATAGACCTCCCATGACCCATCCTCTGTGTCTAGCTATCGCCCGATATCTCTTCTCCCTTATGCCTCAAAACTACTGGAACAGCATGTCCATCTTGAACTGTCCTTCCATCTCTCCTCCCTCTTTGACCACTTACAATCAGGCTTCCGACCGCATCACTCAACTGGAACTGAACTAACTAAAGTCACCAACGAACTACTAACCGCCAAGAGCAAGCGACACTACTCTGTCCTCCTCCTGGACCTGTCTTCTGTCTTCGACACCGTGGACCATTCCCTCCTGCTACAGATTCTCTCATCTCTGGGCATCACAGGCTTGGCCCTATCCTGGATCTCATCATATCTAACAAACTGAACATTTAGTGTCTCCCTCTCACACACCACCTCCTCACCTCGCCCCCTGTCTGTCGGTGTTCCTCAAGGCTCAGTTCTAGGACCCCTACTCTTCTCCATCTACACCTTCGGCCTGCGACAGCTCATAGAATCCCATGGTTTGCAGTATCATCTCTACGCCGATGACAAGCAGATCTACCTATCTGGACCTGACCTCACCTCCTTACTGACCAAAATCCCACAATGTCTGTCTGCTATTTCATCCTTCTCTGCTCGCTTTCTAAAACTGAACATGGACAAAACAGAATTCATCATATTTCCCCCATCTCTCTCTACCCCCCCACCAAACCTATCCATCAATGTCAATGGCTGATCACTTTCCCCAGTCCCGCATGCTCGGTGCCTCGGGTGATCCTTGACTCTGCCCTCTCTTTCAAGCCACATGTCCAAACCCTTGCCTCCTCCTGCCGTCTCAAACTCAAAAATATTTCCCGCATCTGTGCATTCCTTGACCATGAAACTACAAAAACACTAGTGCATGCCCTCATCATCTCCCGCCTCAACTACTGCAACCTCCTACTCTCTGGCATCCCCTCTAGCACCACTCCAATCCATCCTGCACTCAGCTGCCCGACTAATCCACCTGTCTCCCCGTTATTCCTCCGCCTCTCCTCTCTGCCAAGCCCTTCATTGGCTTCCTATCGTCCAGAGGCTCCAGTTCAAAACCCTAACTATGCAATACAAAGCCATCCACAATCGGTCTCCTCCATACATCTGTGACATGGTCTCCCGGTACATACCCACACGCAACCTCCGATCCTCTCAAGATCTCCTCCTCTACTCCGCTCTTATCTCTTCTTCCCACAACCGCATACAAGACTTCTCCCGTGCCTCCCCCATACTCTGGAACTCTCTACCCCAACACATCAGACTCGCGCCTACCATGGAAACCTTTAAAAAGAACCTGAAGACCCACCTCTTCCGACAAGCCTACAACCTGCAGTGATCCTCAGTCTACTGAACCACCGCACGACCAGCTCTACCCTCTCCTAGTGTATCCTCACCCATCCCAGTAGATTGTGAGCCCTTGCGGGCAGGGTCCTCTCTCCTTCTGTACTTGTGTGTGCCTTGTATTGCTCACGTTTATTGTATTGTCTATATCTGCCCCTTTTCACATGTAAAGCGCCATGGAATAAATGTCGCTATAAAAATGTATAATAATTGTCTAACTTATAACTTCCGTCTGTAACGGAAATCCAGCGTCGCTGATTGGTCGCGCGCAGCCGGACGCGACCAATCAGCGACAGGCACATACGGCCGCGAATTGGCACAGGATTTCAACCAGGCACGCCACCGCATGACATGTATACAAGGATGGGAGGGGGGAGCCATGCATACAAGGATGGGAGGGGAGAGCCATGCATACAAGGATGGGAGGGTGGAGCGGAGCCATGCATACAGGATGGGAGGGTGGGAGCGGAGCCATGTATACAGGATGGGAGGGTGGGAGTGGAGCCATGTATACAGGATGGGAGGGTGGGAGCGGAGCCATGTATACAGGATGGGAGGGTGGAGCGGAGCCATGAATACAAGGATGGGAGGGTGGAGCGGAGCCATGAATACAAGGATGGGAGGGTGGAGCGGAGTCATGCATACAAGGAGGTGAGGGGAGCCATGTATACAGGATGGGACAGGGGAGCCATGCATACAAGGATGGGAGGGTGGGAGCAGAGCCATGCATAAATAGACTACATACATATTCTAGAATACCCGATGCGTTAGAATCGGGCCATCATCTAGTACACTATATATACACACACACCACCCCCCGGTCATTATACACTATATATACACACCGCCCCCGGTCATTATACACTATATATACACAAAACCCGGTAGCCTGCGCTCCCCAGGCTCGGCTCTCCTGCAGCCCATACTTCTCACACTCGGCACTATACAGGTCAGTATTCCCCACGCTCGGCACTCTCGCAGGACGGGGCTCCCCACGCTCGACTCTCTTGCAGGTCGGGGCTCCACATTCTCGCAGATCGGGGCTCCCCACTTTCGCAGGTCAGGGCTCTCGCACACAGCACTCTCGCAGGTCGGGGCCCCCCACTCTCGCAGGTCGGGGCCCCCCACTCTCGCAGGTCGAGGACCCCCACGCTCCACACTCTCGCAGGACGGGGCTCCCCACGCTCGACTCTCTTGCAGGTCGGGGCTCCACATTCTCGCAGATCGGGGCTCCCCACTTTCGCAGGTCGGGTCTCCCCACTCTCGCAGGTCAGGGCTCTCGCACACAGCACTCTCGCAGGTCGGGGCACCCCACTCTCGCAGGTCGGGGCACCCCACTCTCGCAGGTCGGGGCACCCCACTCTCGCAGGTCGGGGCACCCCACTCTCGCAGGTCGGGGCACCCCACTCTCGCAGGTCGGGGCACCCCACTCTCGCAGGTCGGGGCACCCCACTCTCGCAGGTCGGGGCACCCCACTCTCGCAGGTCGGGCACCCCACTCTCGCAGGTCGGGGCACCCCACTCTCGCAGGTCGGGGCACCCCACTCTCGCAGGTCGGGGCACCCCACTCTCGCAGGTCGGGGCACCCCACTCTCGCAGGTCGGGGCACCCCACTCTCGCAGGTCGGGGCACCCACTCTCGCAGGTCGGGGCTCCCCACTCTCGCAGGTCGGGGCTCTCATACCCTCGGCACTCTCGCAGGTCGGGGCCCCCCATGCTCGGCACTCTTGCAGGTTGGTGCCCCCCGTGCTCCACACTCTCACAGGTCGGGGCCCCCCGCGCTCCACTCTCTCGCAGGTCGGGGCCCCCCACGATCGGCACTCTCGCAGGTCGGGGCTCTCGCAGATCGAGGACCCCCACGCTCCACACTCTCGCAGGTCGGGGCTCTCGGAGGTCGGGGCTCGGCTCTCTCGCAGGTCGGGGCTCGGCTCTCTCGCAGGTCGGGGCACCCCACTCTCGCAGGTCGGGGCACCCCACTCTCGCAGGTCGGGGCACCCCACTCTCGCAGGTCGGGGCACCCCACTCTCGCAGGTCGGGGCACCCCACTCTCGCAGGTCGGGGCACCCCACTCTCGCAGGTCGGGGCACCCCACTCTCGCAGGTCGGGGCACCCCACTCTCGCAGGTCGGGGCACCCCACTCTCGCAGGTCGGGGCACCCCACTCTCGCAGGTCGGGGCACCCCACTCTCGCAGGTCGGGGCACCCCACTCTCGCAGGTCGGGCACCCCACTCTCGCAGGTCGGGGCACCCCACTCTCGCAGGTCGGGGCACCCCACTCTCGCAGGTCGGGGCACCCCACTCTCGCAGGTCGGGGCACCCCACTCTCGCAGGTCGGGGCCCCCCACTCTCGCAGGTCGGGGCCCCCACTCTCGCAGGTCGGGCCCCCACTCTCGCAGGTCGGGGCCCCCCACTCTCGCAGGTCGGGGCCCCCCACTCTCGCAGGTCGGGGCCCCCCACTCTCGCAGGTCGGGGCTCCCCACTCTCGCAGGTCGGGGCTCTCATACCCTCGGCACTCTCGCAGGTCGGGGCCCCCCATGCTCGGCACTCTTGCAGGTTGGTGCCCCCCGTGCTCCACACTCTCACAGGTCGGGGCCCCCCACGATCGGCACTCTCGCAGGTCGGGGCTCTCGCAGGTCGAGGACCCCCACGCTCCACACTCTCGCAGGTCGGGGCTCTCGGAGGTCGGGGCTCGGCTCTCTCGCAGGTCGGGGCCCCCCACGCTCGGCACTCTCGCAGGTCGGGGCCCCCCACGCTCGCAGGTTGGGGCTCTCGCAGGTCGGGGCCCCCGCGCTCGGCTCTCTCGCAGGTCGGGACCCCCCGCGCTCGGCTCTCTCGCAGGTCGGGGCCCCCGCGCTCGGCTCTCTCGCAGGTCGGGCCCCCGCGCTCGGCACTCCTCGCAGGTCGGGGCCCCCGCGCTCGGCACTCTCGCAGGTCGGGGCCCCCGCGCTCGGCACTCTCGCAGGTCGGGGCCCCCGCGCTCGGCACTCTCGCAGGTCGGGGCCCCCGCGCTCGGCACTCTCGCAGGTCGGGGCCCCCGCGCTCGGCACTCTCGCAGGTCGGGGCCCCCCGCGCTCGGCACTCTCGCAGGTCGGGGCCCCCCGCGCTCGGCTCTCTCGCAGGTCGGGGCCCCCCGCGCTCGGCTCTCTCGCAGGTCGGGGCCCCCCGCGCTCGGCTCTCTCGCAGGTCGGGGCCCCCCGCGCTCGGCTCTCTCGCAGGTCGGGGCCCCCCGCGCTCGGCTCTCTCGCAGGTCGGGGCCCCCCGCGCTCGGCTCTCTCGCAGGTCGGGGCCCCCCGCGCTCGGCTCTCTCGCAGGTCGGGGCCCCCCGCGCTCGGCTCTCTCGCAGGTCGGGGCCCCCCGCGCTCGGCTCTCTCGCAGGTCGGGGCCCCCCGCGCTCGGCTCTCTCGCAGGTCGGGGCCCCCCGCGCTCGGCTCTCTCGCAGGTCGGGGCCCCCCGCGCTCGGCTCTCTCGCAGGTCGGGGCCCCCCGCGCTCGGCTCTCTCGCAGGTCGGGGCCCCCCGCGCTCGGCTCTCTCGCAGGTCGGGGCCCCCCGCGCTCGGTCCTCCTCTCTCGCAGGTCGGGGCCCCCCGCGCTCGGCTCTCTCGCAGGTCGGGGCCCCCCGCGCTCGGCTCTCTCGCAGGTCGGGGCCCCCCGCGCTCGGCTCTCTCGCAGGTCGGGGCCCCCCCGCTCGGCTCTCCAGGGCGGGCCCCCCGCGCTCGGCTCTCTCGCAGGTCGGGGCCCCCGCGCTCGGCTCTCTCGCAGGTCGGGGCCCCCCGCGCTCGGCTCTCTCGCAGGTCGGGGCCCCCCGCGCTCGGCTCTCTCGCAGGTCGGGGCCCCCCGCGCTCGGCTCTCTCGCAGGTCGGGGCCCCCCGCGCTCGGCTCTCTCGCAGGTCGGGGCCCCCCGCGCTCGGCTCTCTCGCAGGTCGGGGCCCCCCGCGCTCGGCTCTCTCGCAGGTCGGCACTCTCGCAGGTCGGCGCTCTCGCAGGTCGGGGCCCCCCACGCTCGGCGCTCTCGCAGGTCGGGGCCCCCCACGCTCCGCACTCTCGCAGGTCGGCACTCTCGCAGGTCGGCGCTCTCGCAGGTCGGGGCCCCCCGCGCTCGGCTCTCTCGCAGGTCGGGGCCCCCCGCGCTCGGCTCTCTCGCAGGTCGGGGCCCCCTGCGCTCGGCTCTCTCGCAGGTCGGGGCCCCCCGCGCTCGGCTCTCTCGCAGGTCGGCACTCTCGCAGGTCGGCGCTCTCGCAGGTCGGGGCCCCCCACGCTCGGCGCTCTCGCAGGTCGGGGCCCCCCATGCTCGGCACTCTCACAGGTCGGGGCCCCCCGCGCTCCACTCTATCACAGGTCGGGGCCCCCCACGCTCCGCACTCTCGCAGGTCGGGGCCCCCCATGCTCGGCACTCTTGCAGGTTGGTGCCCCCCGTGCTCCACACTCTCACAGGTCGGGGCCCCCCGCGCTCCACTCTATCACAGGTCGGGGCCCCCCACGCTCCGCACTCTCGCAGGTCGGGGCCCCCCATGCTCGGCACTCTTGCAGGTTGGTGCCCCCCGTGCTCCACACTCTCACAGGTCGGGGCCCCCCGCGCTCCGCACTCTCGCAGGTCGGGGCCCCCCATGCTCGGCACTCTTGCAGGTTGGTGCCCCCCGTGCTCCACACTCTCACAGGTCGGGGCCCCCCACGCTCCGCACTCTCGCAGGTCGGGGCCCCCCATGCTCGGCACTCTTGCAGGTTGGTGCCCCCCGTGCTCCACACTCTCACAGGTTGGTGCCCCCCGTGCTCCACACTCTCACAGGTCGGGGCCCCCCGCGCTCCACTCTATCACAGGTCGGGGCCCCCCACGCTCCGCACTCTCGCAGGTCGGGGCCCCCCACGCTCCGCACTCTCGCAGGTCGGGGCCCCCCACGCTCCGCACTCTCGCAGGTCGGCACTCTCGCAGGTCGGCGCTCTCGCAGGTCGGGGCCCCCCACGCTCGGCACTCTCGCAGGTCGGGGCCCCCCATGCTCGGCACTCTTGCAGGTTGGTGCCCCCCGTGCTCCACACTCTCACAGGTCGGGGCCCCCCACGCTCCGCACTCTCGCAGGTCGGCACTCTCGCAGGTCGGCACTCTCGCAGGTCGGCGCTCTCGCAGGTCGGGGCCCCCCACGCTCGGCACTCTCGCAGGTCGGGGTGCCCAGCAGCAGATACTCACGGTGCGGACCTGTCTCCTCAGCAGATACAGCAGGAAGCTCCACAGTTTGGCCGTGAACGCCAGGAATCCTCGCAGGCCGAGCAGTCCCGGAGTCCGCATCATCCCGGGCGTGCAGGTGAGGGGTCCGGCTTGGGCAGCGGGCGGAGGGAGGCGGCGTCCTCCTCTCACATTGCGGCCACAGGACCGCCGCGGAGCCGTCTGACAGCCGCCATGGCTGAGCGCCCGCGTCACTTCCGCTCCGGAGACGTCACCACTGCGCCTGCGCGGAT
This sequence comes from Oophaga sylvatica, assembly GCA_033576555.1. Taxonomy (NCBI): domain Eukaryota; kingdom Metazoa; phylum Chordata; class Amphibia; order Anura; family Dendrobatidae; genus Oophaga; species Oophaga sylvatica. The sequence continues at coordinate 98,195 of JARQOD010001292.1, forward strand.
TCACTGCCGGCTTCTCAATGCGATTGCGCGAAATACGGAGCGTGCTCTCCAAGATGCGTAATGCGCATGCGTCCCTTTATGGTAGGCGTCTTCCTTTTAGCACGCATGCGCCCTGTATGTAACCTGACTCCTCCGCGTATATAGAGTGAATGTGCAACTGGGAGAAAATGTGTAAAACTGGAGGCGGCTGAGGATGGTCGTGTGGCTGTGGTGATGGTATACAGCAATGGAGGTCTGCGGAGCGGTCACATGTGGTGACGTTGGTACCGGAGTGTCTGTTCCTCCCGCTGAAGATATTTGGGATATCCCGTTTGTGGGATATGTGTCCCGTTTAGTGGTGATATGTGTCCGTCCCGGTTATGTGTGATAATGTGTGTCCGTTTATGTGGGTATGTGTCCGCCCGTGTAGTGGTATAATGTGTCCGTTTATGTGTGAAATGGTCTGCCCCGTGTTATGTGGTGATATGTGTCCCGTGTATGTGGTGATATGTGTCCCTGTTATGTGGTGATGTGTCTGCCCCCGTGTTATGTGGTGTATGTGTCCCGTGTTATGTGGTGATAATGTGTCCACCCGTGTTATGTGTGATAATGTGATCCCCGTGTATGTGGTGAAATGTGTCCCCGTGTTATGTGGATAATGTTCCCCCGGTTATGTGGTGTAGTGTCTGTGTTATGTGGTGAAATGTGTCCCCGTGTTTGTGTGATAATGTGTCCCGTGTTAGTGGTGTATGTGTCGCCCCGTGTATGTGTGATAATGTGTCCGTCCCGTGTTATGGTGATAATGTGTCGTCCCGTGTTATGTGGTGATAATGTGTCGTCCGTGTTATGTGGTGATAAGTGTCCCGTGTTATGTGGTGATAATGTGTCCCGTGTTATTGGTGATAATGTGTCCCCGTGTTGTGGTGATAATGTGTCCGTTTGTAAGTCCGTGTTATGTGGTGATATGTGTCCCGTGTTAGTGGTGATATGTGCCCGTGTTATGTGGTGATAATGTGTCCCGTGTTATGTGTGATATGTGTCCCGTGTATGTGGTGTAATGTGCCCGTGTTATGTGGTGATAATGTTCCGTGTATTGGGATATGTTCCGTCCCCGTGTTTGTGGTGATAATGTGTCGCCCCGTGTTATGTGGTGATAATGTGTCCCGTGTTGTGGTGATATGTGTCCCGTGTTATGTGGTGATATGTGTCCCGTGTTATGTGGTGATAATGTTCCCGGTATTGTGATATGTGTCCCCCGTTTATTGGTGATAATGTGTCCCCGTGTTATGTGTGTATGTCGTCCCGTGTTAGTGGTGAATGTGTCCCGGTTATTGGTGATATGTGTCCCGTGTTATGTGGTGATAATGTGTCCCCGTGTTATGTGGTGATAATTGTCGTCCCCGTGTTATGTGGTGATAATGTGCCCCCGTGTTATGTGGTGATAATGTTCGTCCCCGTGTTAGTGTGATAAGTGTCGCCCCGTGTTACGTGGTGATAATGTGTCGTCCCCGTGTTATGGTATATGTGCGTCCCGTGTTATGTGTGATAATGTGTCCCCCGTGTTATGTGGTGATATTGTCGTCCCCGTGTTATGTGGTGTAATGTGTCCGTCCGTGTTATGTGGTGATAATGTGTCCTGTTATGTGGTATGTGTCATCCGTGTTGTGGTGTATGGTCATCCCGTGTTAGTGGTATAATGTGTCGTCCCCGTGTTATGTGGTGATAATGTGTCCCCCGTGTTATGTGGTGATAATGGTCTGTCCCCTGTTATGTGGTGAAATGTGTCCGTCCCGTGTTATGTGGTGATAATGTGTCCCCCGTGTTAGTGGTGATAATGTGTCCGTCCCGTGTTATGTGGTGATAATGTGTCCCCGTGTTTGTGGTGATATGTTCCGTCCCGTGTATGTGGTGTAATGTGTCCCCGTGTTATGTGGTGATAATGTGTCTGTCCCCGTGTTATGTGTGATAATGTGTCCGTCCCCGTGTTATGTGTGATAATGTGTCCGCCCGTGTTATGTGGTGATAATGTGTCCCCGTGTTATGTGGTGATAATGTGTCCGTCCCCGTGTTATGTGGTGATAATGTGTCCCCCGTGTTATGTGGTGATAATGTGTCGTCCCCCGTGTTATGTGGTGATAATGTGTCCTCCCCCGTGTTATGTGGTGATAATGTGTCCGTCCCCCGTGTTATGTGGTGATAATGTGTCTCCCCCGTGTTATGTGGTGATAATGTGTCCGTCCCCGTGTTATGTGGTGATAATGTGTCCGCCCCGTGTTATGTGGTGATAATGTGTCGTCCCCCGTGTTATGTGGTGATAATGTGTCCGTCCCCGTGTTATGTGGTGATAATGTGTCCCCCGTGTTATGTGGTGATAATGTGTCCTCCCCCGTGTTATGTGGTGATAATGTGTCTCCCCCGTGTTATGTGGTGATAATGTGTCGTCCCCGTGTTATGTGGTGATAATGTGTCCGTCCCCCGTGTTATGTGGTGATAATGTGTCCCCCGTGTTATGTGGTGATAATGTGTCCCCCGTGTTATGTGGTGATAATGTGTCCCCCGTGTTATGTGGTGATAATGTGTCGTCCCCGTGTTATGTGGTGATAATGTGTCGTCCCCCGTGTTATGTGGTGATAATGTGTCCGTCCCCCGTGTTATGTGGTGATAATGTGTCCTCCCCGTGTTATGTGGTGATAATGTGTCCCCCGTGTTATGTGGTGATAATGTGTCGTCCCCCGTGTTATGTGGTGATAATGTGTCCCCCGTGTTATGTGGTGATAATGTGTCCCCCGTGTTATGTGGTGATAATGTGTCCCCCGTGTTATGTGGTGATAATGTGTCCCCGTGTTATGTGGTGATAATGTGTCCCCCGTGTTATGTGGTGATAATGTGTCCCCCCGTGTTATGTGGTGATAATGTGTCCCCCGTGTTATGTGGTGATAATGTGTCCCCCGTGTTATGTGGTGATAATGTGTCCCCCGTGTTATGTGGTGATAATGTGTCGTCCCCGTGTTATGTGGTGATAATGTGTCCGCCCCCCGTGTTATGTGGTGATAATGTGTCCCCCCGTGTTATGTGGTGATAATGTGTCCCCCCGTGTTTATGTGTGATAATGTGTCCTCCCCCGTGTTATGTGGTGATAATGTGTCCGTCCCCCGTGTTATGTGGTGATAATGTGTCCCCCGTGTTATGTGGTGATAATGGTGTCCCCCCGTGTTATGTGGTGATAATGTGTCCCCCGTGTTATGTGGGATAATGTGTCCGCCCCGTGTTATGTGGTGATAATGTGTCCCCCGTGTTATGTGGTGATAATGTGTCCCCCCGTGTTATGTGGTGATAATGTGTCCCCCGTGTTATGTGGTGATAATGTGTCCGTCCCCCGTGTTATGTGGTGATAATGTGTCCGCCCCGTATGTGTTATGTGGTGTTAATGTGTTGTCCCCCGTGTTATGTGGTGATAATTGTGTCCCCCGTGTTATGTGGTGATAATGTGTCCGTCCCCCGTGTTATGTGGTGATAATGTGTCCGCCCCGTGTTATGTGGTGATAATGTGTCCGCCCCGTGTTATGTGGTGATAATCACAGCCAAAAAAACTAACTACCCCCTAAAGATAGAAAGAGGAAAGCTATCTCCCCCGGAGCAAAACCCAAAAAGATAAATAGAAAGCCCCAAACATGAAATGGGGGTTAGACAAGAAAAAAACTGACACAGACAGAAAAAGTATGAGCAAACTTTGGGGCCCAAAAATAACTAAATAGAAAAGGAAGGAAGGGCACTTACTGCAAAACCCAAAAAAACCCCAAAAAGCACCAACTCTACTAATTTTAAAAAAACCTAGATCACAGACCTTACCACCCAAATTAGTTTTCCCGGTGTAAAAATAAAACAGCACCATGAAAAAACTGGAAAAAGCAATGTACAAACCATGGTGAACTAAACTGGAGGGCAAAAACCCCCGGGGGGGACCCAAAGGCCCCCCCCAGAAGGCAGGACAAAAAGCAAAAAAACAAGCACAAAAACAAAAAAAAGAAAAATTTTTATCGTTACAGAGATAGACACGACACAGCAGGGTACAAAGAAACGGAATCAAGGATTGGACCAGAACAATTGATCACCGGCAACCCGATGGGAAAGGGGACCCCTTTATAAGACCCGTCAGTAAACCATTCCCAATCCTCACAATCCATGGGCAGTCCCCTCCCCCTTGTAACCACCAGAGGGGAGCCCCTGTCAGAACTCATCTAAAACCCCTCACAACAACCCCCCCCCCCCTTTAGGTTGGGGGCCACTCACCGAACCCTCATTTGAGCAAACCCGGGCGGTCAGGTGAGTTCTATGTACCCCGGATGAGTCTCTAGCATGGATGGGCCGAAACAAACACCCCAAAAATTGGTCTTCCCACCATAACCTCTCCACTTTAAACCAAAAACTGGGGTTTCCGTCTAGAAAAACGAAATCCCAAAATTTTTTAACCACATACTCCAGATTGCCCTAACCAAAACAGGGTCGGAGGGAAAAAGCCAGAACCACTGGGTCAAAAAACCTCCCCAACAGGGCTTTTGAACACGTTATGGATTTAAATTCCCTGAAGAAGCAAACGAAAAAGGGGAAAAAGGGTTAAGAATCCCATATTTATAAGGTCCAATGAACCTAGGGTTTAAAATTTTGGGGATGCCACTTCTAGGAAAATTTTTTTTGAGGACAACCAGACCAAGCCCCCACTTTTAAACGAGGACCATCAGTCCATGCCGGTTAGCAAAAACCGCTGGGCCCTCTCCTAAGAGGGGACAAACCCCCCTCCT
>JARQOD010001293.1:0-42192 GCA_033576555.1 Oophaga sylvatica
AACAGGAGAGTTCTAACAAGATGTCTCACTCCCCTCACAAATTAACATGTGATGAAGAGGGAGAATTACATATAGCTAGGAAGTAAGCAATACTAATTAAGACATAGGAAGAGCTGACAATTTAAACTCTTTTTGTAGTAAGACCTCACAATGGAACATATGGGAATATGAGAAAGAACACTTTTACTTCTTTTGAAGCAGAGGACCCCTGTAGTGTACAGGTAATTAAACAGGAAATGTCTTTAAGGGGAAAACTGATACCAAAAGGAGAGGTGTTTACTTGAGGAGACGTGTGCTTTCCCAGGCACAGAACTACTATTCACACAGCACAGACTGTAGCCAGCCCGGCTCCTGGGTTCAGATAGGAATATTGGGGTTTAATATCAATCCGATATGCCTGAGTTATAGATTTTCATAATGAAGAGAATGACGTGATGCATTAATTCACAGCGCTGGGTCTCATTATAGAATCCCTCCATCTGAATATTGGTCTGATGGTGTGAACCAGGTCATATTTGGCTTCTATGTACATGTAAAATCATGATAAAAATATGTTGTCAATATCTGGCGACTGTGATCTTTAGAGGCTAAAGGCGGGGTCTCACATAGCGATACACCAGCGATCCCGACAACGATATGCACTTGTCAGGATCGCTGGTGTATCGCTACATGATCGCTGCTGAGCTGCCAAACAGGCAGCTCAGGCAGCGATCTGGGACAGCGACACTGCGGGTAACATCGCTTAGTTACCCGCAGTGTACATTGGATACCAGCGCCCTGATGCAGGGAGCTGGTATCCAAGGTACACAGCGGGTTTCCAAGCGCTGCGCTGTGCCTGGAAACCCGCTGTGTACCTTGGATACCAGCTCCCCTGCATCAGGGCGCTGGTATCCAAGGTACACAGCGGGTTTCTAGGCACAGCCCCGCGCCTGGAATCCCGCTGTGTACCTTGGTTACCAGCGGATCGCTGGTCTCCCGCCTGTCACACGCAGCGATGCGTGCCTGCCAGCGGGAGACCAGCGATCAAAAAAATGTCCTGACATTTCAGCGACGATCAGCGATACCCAGCAGGGGGGCTGATCGTCGCTGAATGTCACACACAGCGATGTCGCTGGTGAGCTCGCTGCTGCGTCACAAAACTAGTGACTCAGCAGCGATCTCGGTAGCGATATCGCTATGTGAGACGGGCCCTTCCTTAAGATATCTTATAAGTTGATGGGGCGTGGTCAGCAGCCGTATGGAATAGACGTGCTAGGCTGAGCTCCTGGAGAATTCTTCCTAAAGCGACTAAAAAGAAGCACTTATCAAGGCTAAATTGGATTCAAAGGACATATTTTGGACCTCTAAAGCCTGTGGACTACAAATTTTAAAGCTCCTGAACCCCGGAGGGATTTTAGAAGATTTTATGCTGTGACGGCCTTATGTAAACAAACAAGCCGGGAGTCGGAGTTGGAGAGGTGGCGGCTCGATCTCAGCAGCGGTTGCCCCGGGTGAGTTAGAATCTCTACAGAAGAATTCCTACAGGGCTCAGTATTCCTTGAGTCACACATAAAGAAAAAACATCGGTGTAAAATACTTACCCATTGGAAAGAAAGCAGGAGATTCACAGGCGGTGTGGCAGGATCTGAATCTCAGTCGGGAAGCGCGATCCTCTGCAGGAAGCTGTAGACGCTGCGGTCAAAAACAAGCTGAGGTGGGCTAACTGCTGGCGAAGAATATCGTTGGATTATCGCTGGATTTGTTGCAGGGTTTGAACTTACCTGGAGGTAGGACAGTCGGCTATCCTGGACGCATCGGGACGGGAACTTGAAGTGCAGCAGGAACAACTCTAGAGGTATCCAGGCGACACCGGAGGCGGTGTGGCATGATCGGGATCTCAGACGAGGAGTGCGGTGATCCTCTGCAGGAAACTGAAGACACTGTGGTCAGAAACAAGTGGAATTGAGCTGACTGCTGGTGGAGACTATCGCTGGATCATCGCTGGATTTGTAGCAGGATCTGAATTTACCAGGAGCTGTGATAATTTGTTATCTTGGACGCATCAGGACGGGAACTTGAAGAGAAGCAGAGACGACTTTGGAGGTCTTTCAAGCAGCTCAGGCGGCGAGGTGAGCTCAGATTCTTGGGAAGGAGAAGCTGCGGTCTCCTGGTGGAGGCTGTTTGAGGCTGCTGGGCTCGTAGGAGCAGGCAGAGTTGAATACTCAGTCATATAGCAGACATAGCAGGAGAACTGTAATATATTACAAAGACGCATATAAGAAATACTAAGGCTGAAGAATTAATACAGTTATAGAAGCGACTTGAAAGCACTCATCTCTGAGTATCAGCAAAATACGTGTTTATAGAATCAAAATAGTTTAAAGAATATAACTATCTTGGTTATAAATACAAGACTTACATCATAGAGATTTTATTAAAAGGAAAAAGTCAGCGCTATTGAAAAGCCGCGATTTGATTGACAGCGCTGAAGTTTAAAGCATTTAATTGCTACTAAGAACCTTGGAGTTTATATGGGGGAAATTGACCCTTATTGAAATCCTTTATGTCATGCTTATAAGAAGCTTATGCTTGAAAGGCATTTGACTGAAGTATAATGCAGAAGATCTAACAGCAATATAAGGATTATATTGCTCTTGGGATATATATCTTTAATAAGAATATTTATACACCGAGACTCTGTATTGTGTTTGAATCTATTCAGGAGCTATTTTATACCAGCTATAGTTATATTGTTCTACACATTAAGCTTATTGAGAACTGGAGAAATAATACTATTGGAACAATAGTTGGTGGAACTGCATTCTTTACTATAAATAGCTATATATATTAGACTCTTGTTCTTGGAAATAAATAAAATAGAAGATACGAATCTTAAAGAATTTTAGAGAATATACGGTTAAGAATTATTTGCTCTGCCATTGAAGGATCTTTCGATTGTGAACAGCAAAGAAAATCGAAAATCTGGAATTTAAATACAAGTAAAAGCAAGACACAACTGTTATTAATAAATACGTGACTTATAAAGATTTTCCAGATATTCAAGTTTAATTGGAGATTATCTGAAGATTTATATTGGAAACTGGGAAGGAATACAGCTAAATATAAGTAACTGGACTTGAAGAAGTGAAGTATCGATCTGTAACAACTATTTTGGTATTTGGCTAATCAAAACGGAAAAAATATAAGAATTGCTTTGTATATTAGTCAAGCTTCTTATATTGAATTTATTAGCAGTTTCTGGTTTATGTTTTGTTATTTTGATTTTATCTTGAAGAATTTATAGACTTCCATACAAAATAGATATTGCTGTTTGTTTATAATAGAAAATTTAGCAAAGAAATTAGAAGCATAAGAATATATTACAATATTAATATAGTTCATCTCCTTTATATAAGGGGTTCTATATAATTTATAGGCAGTGTAATCTGCAAAACAACAAATATTCTTCATTATATAAAAACAGCACCATAAAAAATGAGTACTAAAAATAAGCCTAGACCCCCTAGGGATAGGTCAACAACAAAAAATACCTCAAGTAAAGAATCTGCAGATACTACTGATTTTGATGAACCTAGATGTATCAGCCCTTCAACTACATCTAAAACAAAGAATATTTCAATTGGCCAAAAAGGAGATACTACTACTCTTATGCTACAGGAATTGAATAATATAATTAAAGATCAGGTCGAGATGGACACCACCACTAAACCTGCTGTTATTAGTGCAGATAAAACGTCAAAAAGAAAGAGCTCACCGTAGATGAACCAGTTCAAAGGACTGAAAAATTCTCCATCACCAAGTCCAGAAAAAAGTAGACCTAGAATTGAAGAAACACCTATGGTAGAACAACCGAAATTTATTTCTCAACCTAATATTGATGCTATACTTGCAACAGAAAAGGGTGTATCAGAATTATTTATAAAAAATTTAATTAGTGCCCTTAATACAAATATGGAATCCAAATTTGATAAACAGTACAGTTTGCTGCAAACCAATATTGATACAATGAATACAAGAATAGACAAACATGATAAAAAAATTGAGGTTTTAGAAAAAGAGTCAGGTGAATTAAAGAAACAGCAAGCTGACACTAATAGGGAAGTTCAATATTTGAGGAGCAAATTAGCAGATCTTGAAGATCGCAATAGGAGAAACAACATAAAACTCAGAGGGATCTCTGAGAAAATAACCCAGAATAATCTCCAAAAACATGTAAAAGAAATTTTAATTGCAGCATTACCATCAGTTCCTGATTTAGAACTATTAATAGACAGAGTCCATAGACTTCCTCGGCCGAGATTTCTACCCCAGAAACTCCGAGAGATATTATTCTTAGACTGCATTTCTATCCTACTAAAGAAAAATTTCTTAATTACATGAAGAATAATAAGCAACTACCCCGTCCATATGATCATATTAAGGTGTTTTCGGACCTTTCAAAGGACACACTTCAGGCAAGAAAAAATTTTCAGGAAGTCACAGTATTACTCCAAAAAAATGGGATTCAGTATAGATGGGGATTTCCTACAAAAATATTGATTACTTATGAAGGCAAAATTTATCCCTTCTCTACTCCCCAGGAAGGTATGTCCTTTGTGGCATCTCTGAGTAAAGGAAAAGGAAAAGGTAAAGCAGGTTGAACATAATACAAATATTATTTTCTTTTTCAGGGGTTTATTATATTACGCCTTATTTGTATAATTTTCTCCAGGAGCTTTATTCACGAACATTTCCTACTAGGAAGATATCCAACATAGATTGGATTTTTTTTTTTCCGTCATCTGTTTGTTTGTATTTGATTATTTAATTATTTAGAGTTTGGTTTTATTATGGTTAAGTTTTTGTCATTAAACGTTAGAGGATTGAACAGTCCTATAAAGAGATATTTAGTTTGGAAAGAAATCAAGAGAAGTCGAGCAGATGTGGTATGCCTCCAGGAGGTAAAGTTAGCGGCTGTAAAACACCCAGAAATAAAAAATAAAAATTTTCCTTTTTTGTTTAAATCGTTAAATGAAAAAAAGAAAGCTGGTGTAATCATTTTATTTAAAAATTCCATCTCATTTGAGCTAATAAATGAATATTCTGACTCGGAGGGAAGATATTCGATTATTGTTTGCCTTTTAAATAATCAGTTAACGACAATTGTAAATGTTTACGCACCATGCAATGGCCAAATGCGATTTTTTAATAACCTAGATATAAAAATACAGGAAGTAAAAAAAGGAACCCTTATCATAATAGGAGATTTTAATATTGTTCCCAACAGTTTAATGGATTCTACAGCCCCTAATAGGTCCAAATCTCCTGAATTGAGAAACTGGTTATATACACATGAGTACTTAGATGTGTTTAGGTGCTTAAATGCATCTTCATTGGAATATTCATTTTACTCAGACGTACACAAGACATTTTCACGGATTGATCTCTTTTTGACAGATTCTAACTCAATTGCACATTTTGAGAATATAAAACTATTACCCAAAACTTTTTCAGATCATTCACCATTAGAATGTGAAATTTTACTAGGGAGACCAGATAAATCAAATTTTCTATGGAAGTGCAATTCTACTCTCTTATATGACCCCAACATTAAAGAGGAAATAGAAAGAACTATTAACAATTATTTTAAAGAAAATGATAAGGAAGATATTTGTCCTTTTGTGTTATGGAATGCTCATAAGGCAGTTATTAGAGGGACCTTGATTCATATGGCATTCAAAAAGAAAAAGCAAACAAAAGAAAAACTGATTAAAATACAAAAGGAATTAAAAATAAAAGAGGACATTCAACAAAATTTACCAACTCCATCCCAGGATATACATCTGGATATTCTTAAATTAAGAAATGATTTGAAATCAGTGCTATTTAAAGAGTATGAAAAATTCGCAAAAATTATGAAGACGAATTTTTACTCATCCTACAATAAGCCGACAAAGATAATGGCACAAAAATTCAAAGCAACCCGAGTTAAAAACAGAATCATAAAAATTAATTATCAAAATTCTATAATGGAACACCCGAAACAAATAGTTGAAGCTTTTGCAAAATATTATGAGTCCTTGTATAACCTTAAATTAAGTAAAGATATTCATCTACCTAATAAAAGTGAAATAGAAACATTTCTGTCTAAATTGAAACTGCCGAAGATCTCAGATAAGCAAATTTTGGATTTATCAGCATCTTTTTCAGAAAATGAGGTCTTAGATGTAATAAGAGACTTAAAAACAAAAAAATCCCCAGGACCTGATGGTTATATAAATGAATATTTTCAAGTCTTTGGAACAATTTTAACCCCATATCTCACGCAAATTTTTAATAAAGCACAGGATGTTGGGGAGTTTCCTCAGGAGATGCTTCAAGCAAATATAATTTTAATACCAAAGCCTAAAGGTGATCTTGAGCTAGTTAAGAATTATCGTCCCATATCGTTAATAAACACAGATATAAAGATATATTCAAAAATTATAGCTAATAGACTAAAAAAAATACTCCCGACAATTATACATAGAAATCAGATGGGATTTGTAGAAGGCCGTCAGACTAGCGACGGAACAAGACGAATTTTTGATATAATTCATACTATTAAAAGTAAAAAAAATACCATCAATTTTACTTGCTTTAGATGCAGAAAAAGCGTTCGATAGGGTTAATTGGGAATTTTTAGAAGCCATACTCTACAAATTTGGTTTAAATTTTCAAATTGTTAAAACGATAATGGCATTATATATATCCCCATCAGCTAAGATCTACGCAAATAATTTTCTATCTGAAAAAATATCTATCACTAATGGAACAAGACAAGGATGCCCATTATCACCTCTTTTATTTACATTAATTATGGAACCCTTAGCCGAGCTGATAAGAATGGATCAGAAAATAAAAGGTATTCAAATTGGGGAAAGTGAACATAAAATTGGATTGTTCGCAGATGACATTATTCTGAGTTTGACTAATCCTTTAGCATCTATTGAGGAAACTCTACTGGTTTTTGAAAAGTTTTCCAAAGTTTCTTTTTATAAAATAAATCAAACCAAGTCAAAAATATTAGATTTTTATTTACCCAAAAAAATAGAGTTAGAAATTAAGGATATTGCTAGTTTTGAATGGGAAAAGGATTCTGTTTCTTACCTAGGAATTGAAATTGCGAGAGAATATGGGAAAACAATTGAATTGAATATGCAAAATATTATTAAGAATATCCAAATTGAACTAAATAGATACTCAAAATTTGAAATATCCTGGGTTGGAAGAATAGTCCTTCTTAAAATGTTTTCTCTTCCAAAAATTCTGTATGTTTTTAGAGCATTATCACTTTCTATTCCCTGTTGTGAATGGGTTTGAGATGAGTTCTGAGCAGAGGCTCCCTCTGGTGGTTACAAGCGGTACTAGTGAGGATTGGGAATCAGGTGTTACTGATTGGTCTTATTTAAGGGAATCATTTTCCCATCAGGGTTGCCGGTGATCAATTGTTCTGGTCTGAATCCTTCTTTCCAGTTTCCCTTGTAGCCTGCTGTGTCGTGTCTGCATCTCCTGCTATCAGATAAGACAATTTCTTATTGTGTGTTTTTGCTATATTTTTGCATTTTGTCCTGCACTTCTGTGGGGGCCTTCTGGGTCCCCTCCGGGGGCTTTTGCCCTCTCAGTTTGGTCCAGCCACTGTGTTTTGTACTTTTGCTTTTTGCAGTTTTTTCAGTGGCTGCTGTTTTTGTTACACCAGAGAACTAATTTAGGTGGTAGAGGTCGTGTGATCTCAGGTGATTTTGAAATTAGTAAGTTGGTGTTTTTCAGGGTTTTCTGGGATTGCAGTAAGTACCCTTCCTATCCTTTTCTATTTAGATAGTTTGGGCCCCAGCGTTTGCTCATACTATTTTCTTTCTGTGTCAGTATTTCCTCTTGTCTAACCGCCATTACATGTTTGGGGGCTTTCTATTATCTTTGGGGTTCTGCTCCGGGCAGATAGCTTTCCTGTTTCTGTCTTTAGGTGTAGTTAGTTTCTCAGGCTGTGACGAGGCGTCTAGGACCATCGTAGGAACGCTCCACGGCTGCCTCTAGTTGCGGTGGTTAGTCAGGGTACTGCAATCTCATAGATTCCAACTGCTCTGGTGTATTTCCTTTTTACCTGCACTCCTCAGCTACCGTAACATAACAGTATCACCGGCCATAAAAATTGTATGGTACTCACAGAAGGGAAAAAATATTTTGAAGGAAGAAAAGTTGTCAGAGATATTTTTCTGTTTGTTGCATTTTTTTTTTTTTCCCTCTGTATCTCTGGGTGCTGGGGAGGATCTTTTCTCCCAATGGAGTTTGCACAGTTGTCTGGCCGTGTGGATCAGCTTGCCACTGAGGTTCAGAGTATTGCTGCATATCTTGCTAGGTTGCCTGTTGTGGAACCTAGGATTCCCATGCCAGATTTGTTTTCAGGGGATCGAGCTAAGTTTCAGAATTTCAAAAATAATTGTAAATTGTTTTTTGCCTTAAAATCTAAGTCCTCAGGAAACGCAGCGCAGCAGGTTCAAATTATCATCTCTCTCCTGCGCGGCGATCCTCAGGATTGGGCTTTTTCCCTCACACCTGGGGATCCTGTTTTGAGTGATGTTGATGCATTTTTTCAGGCTTTGGGGTTATTGTACGATGAGCCTAATGTCACTGATCAAGCTGAAAAAGCCTTGTTGGCATTAAATCAGGGGCTTGATGACGCTGAGTTATACTGTCAGAGATTCCGTAGGTGGGCAGTCCTGACCAAATGGAATGACGACGCTTTGGCGGCCCTTTTCCGGAAGGGTCTGTCGGATAATGTAAAGGATGTTATGGTGGGATTCCCTGTCCCCTCTGGTCTCAATGATTCTATGTCATTAGCGATTCAAATTGACAGACGTTTGCGTGAGCGGAGAAGTATGCGTGGAGTGGTGTTGCCTTGTGAGCCAGCTGCTGAGCCCATGCAGTGTGATGGAGTGGTGTCTGGGGCACAGCGTCATGAGTTTCGAAAGCGCAATGGGTTATGTTTCTACTGTGGTGATGCCTCTCATGCTATTTCAGTCTGCCCTAAGCGGGGAAGACATTTTGCACGCTCAGTTGTCTTGGGTAGTGTTCAGACTAAGTTTTTATTAACTGTCACTCTGATATGCTCTCTGTCCTCATTTTCTGCTCAGGCTTTCGTTGATTCTGGAGCAGCTATTAACCTGATGGTTATGATTTTGCTAAACGTTGTGGATTTCCCTTGATACCCCTACAGAAGTCTATTCCCCTACTGGGGATCGATTCTACCCCTTTGGCTGAGAATAAACCCCAGTTTTCTACTCAGGTGATAATGAGGGTTGAACCTGATCACCAGGAGTGCTGCAAATTTTTGGTTCTATATAATCTGCATGACATTATCGTGCTGGGTTTCCCTTGGTTACAGTCTCATAATCCTGTTTTGGATTGGAAATCTGTGTCTGTAACCAGTTGGGGCTGCCAATGTGTTAATACCAACACTCCTGTTTTTTCTGCCTCCCCCCAGGCTGAGGATGTTCCTGACTTTTTGTTTGATTTTTCTGATGTGTTTAGCGAAAGTAAATCTGCATCCTTACCTCCCATAGGAGCTATGACTGCGCTATTGAATTAGTGCCAGGTAGTAAATTCCCTAAGGGTCGCCTTTTTAACTTGTCTGTACCTGAACATGACGCTATGCGGTCTTATATCAAGGAATCATTGGAGAAGGGTCATATCAGACCATCCTCTTCACCTTAGGTGCCGGTTTTTTTCTTTGTGGCCAAAAAAGATGGTTCATTAAGGCCGTGTATTGATTATCGTCTCTTGAACAATATTACTGTGAAATATCAATACCCGTTACCCTTGATTTCTGACCTGTTTTCCAGGGTGAAAAACGCTACTTGGTTTACCAAGCTTGACCTCAGGGGGGCGTATAACCTTATTCGCATTAAGCACGGGGATGAATGGAAGACGGCATTTAACACCCCTGAAGGGCATTTTGAGTACCTTGTGATGCCCTTTGGGCTCACTAATGCTCCTTCCGTCTTCCAGTCCTTCATGAATGACATTTTCAGGGATTTTGTGGACAAGTTTCTGATTGTTTATTTGGATGATATCTTGATTTTTTCTAATGACTGGGACTCTCATGTGAAACATGTTCGAACTGTATTCCAGATTTTGAGAGAGAATGCTCTGTATGTGAAGGGATCAAAGTGTCTTTTTGGCGTACAGAAGATCTCATTTCTGGGATTCATTTTGTCCCCATCTGTTATTGAAATGGACCCGGTCAAGGTTCAGGCCATCTGTGATTGGGTCCAACCTACTTCATTAAAGGCTCTTCAGAGATTTTTGGGTTTTGCCAATTTTTATCGTAAATTTATTGGTAATTTCTCTGTTATTGTTAAACCATTAACTGATTTGACCAGAAAGGGTTCTGATGTGGTGAATTGGCCTCCTGAGGCAGTCTCTGCGTTTCAGGAACTTAAGCAGAGATTCACTTCTGCTCCTGTTCTACGGCAGCCTGATGTTTCTCTGCCATTTCAGGTGGAGGTTGATGCCTCTGAAATTGGGGCAGGTGCCGTTTTGTCCCAAAAAGATCCAGAGACCTCTAAAAGTAACCCTTGTGCCTTTTTCTCTCGAAAATTTTCTCCTACTGAACGTAATTATGACGTGGGTAATCGGGAGTTATTGGCCATGAAGTGGGCTTTTGAAGAGTGGAGACATTGGCTGGAGGGAGCCAAACATCAGGTGGTGGTCCTTACGGACCATAAGAATCTGGTCTATCTGGAATCTGCCAAGCGACTCAATCCTAGACAGGCCAGGTGGGCCTTGTTTTTCACACGTTTTAATTTTGTGGTTTCCTTTCTTCCTGGCACTAAGAATGTTAAGGCGGATGCCCTCTCGAGGAGTTTCCTTGCGGACTCTCCTGAGCTATCTGATCCCTCTGTTATTTTGAAGGAGGGTGTAGTTCTTTCCGCCATCTCGCCTAATTTGAGACTTGCTCTGGAGGGGTGTCAGGAGGATAGGCCCGAGCGCTGCCCTGTTGGAAATTGTTTGTCCCGGACCAATGGAAAAAGAGTGTGATGTCTGAGATTCATTGTTCCGCATTGGCTGGGCATCCCGGAATTTTTGGTACCAGAGACTTGGTTAGTCGGTCCTTTTGGTGGCCTACCTTGTCTCGCGATGTCAGGGAATTTGTGCAGTCCTGCGGGACTTGCTCTCGCTCCAAGCCTTGCTCTCGCTCTAGTGGTTTGTTGATGCCATTGCCTGTGCCCAAGAGACCATGGACCCATATCTCTATGGATTTCATTTCCGATCTTCCTGTTTCTCAGAGAATGACCACCATCTGGGTAATTTGTGATAGGTTTTCCAAAATGATACATCTTGTGCCATTACCTAAGTTGCCTTCCTCCTCTGAATTGGTGCCGTTGTTCCTTCAGCACGTGGTTCGTTTACACGGCATTCCTGAGAACATTGTGTCTGACAGAGGAGTCCAGTTTGTTTCCAGATTTTGGAGGACTTTTTGTTCTAAACTGGGTGTTTCAATTGTCTTTCTCCTCGGCATTTCATCCTCAGACCAATGGTCAAACTGAGAGAACAAACCAGACATTGGAGACTTATCTAAGATGCTTTGTGTCTGCTGATCAGGATGACTGGGTCTCTTTTTTGCCTTTGGCTGAGTTTGCTCTTAATAATAGGGCTAGCTCTGCCACTTTGATGTCTCCGTTTTTCTGTAATTCGGGGTTTCACCCTCGATTTTCTTCAGGACAGACGGAGGCTTCTGTCTGTCCAGGTGTTGACTCTGTTGTTGAGCGTATGCAGCAGATTTGGGGACCAGGTAGTGGAGAGGTTGTCCCTCTCTCAGGAGAAGGCCCAGCGGTTTGCTAACCGGCATAGGACTTATGGTCCTCGGTTTAAAGTGGGGGACTTGGTCTGGTTGTCCTCAAAGAATATTCCTATGAGAGTAGCATCTCCTAAATTTAAGCCTAGGTTCATTGGACCTTATAAGATCATGGAGATTATTAATCCTGTTTCTTTTCGTTTGCTTCTTCCAGGGACATTTAAGATCCATAACGTGTTCCACAAGTCCTTGTTGAAGAGGTTTGTTGAGCCAGTGGTTCCTGCTGCTGTGCCTCCTGACCCTGTTTTGGTTGAGGGCAATCTGGAGTATGTGGTTGAGAAAATATTGGATTCTCGTTTTTCTAGACGAAGACTCCAGTATTTGGTTAAATGGAGAGGTTATGGTCAGGAAGATAATTCTTGGGTGTTTGCTTCGGACATCCATGCTAGGAGACTTATCCGTGCGTATCATAGAACTCATCCTGACCGACCTGGTTGCTCAAATGAGGGTTCGGTGACCCCTCCTCAAGGGGGGGTACTGTTGTGAATGGGTTTGAGATGAGTTCTGAGCAGAGGCTCCCTCTGGTGGTTACAAGCGGTACTAGTGAGGATTGGGAATCAGGTGTTACTGATTGGTCTTATTTAAGGGAATCATTTTCCCATCAGGGTTGCCGGTGATCAATTGTTCTGGTCTGAATCCTTCTTTCCAGTTTCCCTTGTAGCCTGCTGTGTCGTGTCTGCATCTCCTGCTATCAGATAAGACAATTTCTTATTGTGTGTTTTGCTATATTTTTGCATTTTGTCCTGCACTTCTGTGGGGGCCTTCTGGGTCCCCTCCGGGGGCTTTTGCCCTCTCAGTTTGGTCCAGCCACTGTGTTTTGTACTTTTGCTTTTTGCAGTTTTTTCAGTGGCTGCTGTTTTTGTTACACCAGAGAACTAATTTAGGTGGTAGAGGTCGTGTGATCTCAGGTGATTTTGAAATTAGTAAGTTGGTGTTTTTCAGGGTTTTCTGGGATTGCAGTAAGTACCCTTCCTATCCTTTTCTATTTAGATAGTTTGGGCCCCAGCGTTTGCTCATACTATTTTCTTTCTGTGTCAGTATTTCCTCTTGTCTAACCGCCATTACATGTTTGGGGGCTTTCTATTATCTTTGGGGTTCTGCTCCGGGGCAGATAGCTTTCCTGTTTCTGTCTTTAGGTGTAGTTAGTTTCTCAGGCTGTGACGAGGCGTCTAGGACCATCGTAGGAACGCTCCACGGCTGCCTCTAGTTGCGGTGGTTAGTCAGGGTACTGCAATCTCATAGATTCCAACTGCTCTGGTGTATTTCCTTTTTTACCTGCACTCCTCAGCTACCGTAACATAACAATTCCCCTGAAATTTCTTAAGAAGATACAAGCTTTATTTAATAATTTTGTTTGGAACAAAAAAAAGCCAAGAATTGCATTTAGGGTTCTTTCTAGAGAGAGATTGGGAGGTGGACTTGCTATTCCAAATATTACTAGTTATTATAACTCTATTTTGATTAAGCAGTCATGGATCTGGTTAAGAGGAGATATCGGTCCAATTTGGAAGGACATTGAGAAGTACTATTGTAACAATACTTCCTTATCAAATCTGATAGTACAAAGTCTTACTTCTACTAGTAAAATGGAAAAAAATTCCCCAACAATTACAGCAACTCTACTAGCTTGGAGACAATTAGCCAAGCATCAGGTCCAGTTTAAAAGGAAGTTCAGATATGAACAGATGAAAAATATTCCTTTGAAGATTTTCGGAATGATTATGGATAGGGAGTTGCCAGTAAATTGGAAAGAAAATAAAATCATAAAAGTATCAGATTTGTATGATGGTATACAATTTAAAAGCAAAGAGACTTTAATATCTCAGAATGGTTTCTCTCCCCAGGATCTTAAATTCTTTCTTATTTTAAAAAAATTTATATTGAAGTTTATAAGAAGGAAATCCTTTATTACAAACTCTACATCTTTGTTACTCAGTAATCCAGATAGGAAAATTTTTTGGACGTCAAAGAGTATTTATAACACTTTAAATTTAGAGGATGACTTTGAGAAAACATCATATATGTGTTGTTGGGAAGATGACCTAAATATAACAATTTCTGAAGAACAGTGGAAACAAGCGTTTAAGCTATCATATTCTTCTAACATTTGTGTGTCATTACATGAGTCTTTTTATAAAGTTGTTTCCAGATGGTATTATACACCTGTTAAATTAGCAAGAATATTCCCAGGGAAATCTTCCGAGTGTTGGAGGAAATGCGGATTAAAAGGAAACCTTTTACATATGTTCTGGGCATGTCCCAAGATAAAACCCCTATGGTTGGAGATTTCTAAAATTGTAAACAAAATAATTGGAAAAAATATTATTCTAACACCACAAATGGCTATTCTTTCTTTGGAATTAGATGAAATTCACTATTCTTACAAACCTATAATAATTCATATTTTTTTAATCACAAAAAATGCTATCGCAACTTCTTGGAAGGAAGAATTAGTCCCCAAAATTGATGACATATTAGATAGAGTGAGGCTACATAATTCTTATGAAAAGAGCCACGCTATAGTTAATAATTATTATATAAAGTATAAAGAAAGATGGAAGGCTTGGACTGATTTTATTTCTGAACATGACTCTAACTGTTAAGATAATTTTAGCTCTGTTTGACTAAGTAATTTTTATAAATACTGTTTAAAATCTCTATACATAATTTAATGAACAATTCTACTGTTAATATTGTTTTAGAAATGTTAGTTAAGATTAGATATTTTAAATTTATTATTTCCTACTTATAATTAACCCAACTGATAGTTCTAGGATAATTCATGAAACTTATGAAACTAAGCAATATTTATATTTTACTGTTAAATTTTAAATACTATATATTTGATTTAAACCTCTAAGTGGCATCTAATTTTGTTAATCAAGAAAACTTTAATAAAGTTATTTGAAAAAGATATCTTATAAGTTGTGGAAATCCTAAAATCCTGAAGAGCTGAAAACATTTCACAAACAAACCTACATGAGGTAATCAAGGTGAAGTGTGTGGGCGTAACTTAGGAGCTAATAAAAAGCAGATCCTTGGTCTGGGTTATTGTCAGTTCACTGTGCAGGTTCTGTCCAATTAACAATCGCAGTGCTTCCTTTTGCTAAGCTCTGATCCATTTCTTTGATTAAGTTTAGTAATTTTCTTCTGCTTTCTCTTTTTTTATGTAATTGTATACAGTACAGACCTAAAGTTTGGACACACCTTCTCATTCAACGATTTTTCTGTATTTTCATGACTATGAAAATTGTAGAATCACACTGAAGGCATCAAAACTATGAATTACCACATGTGGAATTATACATTACACTTTACAAAAAAGTGTGAAACAACTGAAAATATGTCTTATATCTAGGTTCTTCAAAGTAGCCACCTTTTGCTTTGATTACTGCTTTGCACGCAGAAAAGGTGAACGGATGGACTCTACATGCCTGGTTCCCACCGTGAAGCATGGAGGAGGTGGTGTGATGATGTGGGGGTGCTTTGCTGGTGACACTGTTGGGGATTTATTCAAAATTGAAGGCATACTGAAGCAGCATGGCTACCACAGCATCTTGCAGCGGCATGCTATTCCATCCGGTTTGCGTTTAGTTGGACCATAATTTATTTTTCAACAGGGCAATGACCCCAAACACACCTCCAGGCTGTGTAAGGGCTATTTGACCAAGAAGGAGAGTGTTGGGGTGCTATGCCAGATGACCTGGCCTCCACAGTCACCAGACCTGAACCCAATCGAGATGGTTTAGGGTGAGCTGGACCGCTCACTGCTTCAATTTTGAATAATCCCCAACAGTGTCACCAGCAAAGCACCCCCACATCATCACACCACCTCCTCCATGCTTCACGGTGGGAACCAGGCATGTAGAGTCAATCCGTTCACCTTTTCTGCGTGCAAAGCAGTAATCAAAGCAAAAGGTGGCTACTTTGAAGAACCTAGAATATAAGACATATTTTCAGTTGTTTCACACTTTTTTGTAAAGTGTAATGTATAATTTCACATGTGTTAATTCATAGTTTTGATGCCTTCAGTGTGATTCTACAATTTTCATAGTCATGAAAATACAGAAGAATCTTTGAATGAGAAGGTGTGTCCAAACTTTTGGTCTGTACTGTATATCATATTGTTTTGTTGCCATTTTGTATATTTTTTACACTGCCTATCTTTCTGGATTAAATATAACATTTTATAGCGCTGTTGCTTTTGCTCTGTAAACTGCGCCCTGAAGCCATACTGTATCTGCAGTGGGTGTCCAATCAGTCTGTGTAAACGATTGGTGGTGGCAGTAAGTCGTTTCTGTTATAGTGAAGTTGGAAGTGACCATATAGGGGTATAGACATATAATTCATGCGTTGGAATCAGGAGTGTATATACCACATGCTGCCTGTTAGATTCCTAATAATCGGCCAAGTAGTGGAAGTGGCTGCGGTCTCGTCCAACAATCATTGGTTAATTTCATACTGTCCTGATGATTGGAGTCAGCGGAGTTGCATTCCCTTAATGAAGTGATAATAGCGGGTGGCTCTTCGTGACCCCCCCCGGCTGTGTATTTTTGACGCCGCGTCTACTGACTGAAGCAGATGTCAAAGGAGCAGATCCCAGAGAAGATGTTACACACCATTTGCAGAAGCTCTAATATGACAAAATATCAGAAAATCAGGGCAGTAGAAATCCACATAAAGTGCCTCCATTTTGGAAAATAAAACCCTCAGTTAATTAATCTACAGGAGTAGTGACTATTTTGACTCCACAGGCACTTTCCGAAAATTAGCATGCAGTGGAAGTTGGAGAGTGAACATTGCACATTTGCTATTTTATTCCTCACACATAGTGTCCAGATTGTGCTCCAGGAGACACACACTGTAAACTAAGTGTGTTCTTCTCACTTGAGGCCAAATACATGGACGATAAATGTGGTTGGGCACACTGCAAGGTTTTAAAGTGAGGGTAAGATTTGACTTTGGGAGAGCGGATGTTTCTGGATAGGGTTAAGTAAGCCATGTTGCATTTCAACAGCCTATGGAAACTTCTGTTTTTCCATTGACAAATGATGGACCTCAGTGGGGACTTGTTTTTTGCGGGATGAGTAGAAGTTTTTATGGTATTATTTTCACCTACATAATATTGTTTGGTGACTTTTTATTCCATATTTGTGAGGCAGAATGAAAAAAAAGTTGATCACCACGCCATACTGGTTCATGCTAGTGAATGACTGTGAACTGCCATTGTATAGTGAATTAAATTTTTGTACATAACCTGCCATTTTTACTGACAGTTTAAGTTGATTCAATGATATTTTATTCAAAAATAATTGGCTTTATTCTTGGCAGATGACTGTACCAGGAGATCAGAGGGACAGCTGACATCTTCAGTTTTTAAATCAGATGATTTTGCGATCACACGAGATTCTATTGAAGAGAATGCCATTACTACGGATTTACTATCATCCATTTACAGCAAATATCTGTCATCTGATCCTTTGAAACAGTTCCTGACTTCTGATTTTTTACCAACTGTTAAGGAAAATCAAAGTCACAAAATAAGCATTAAAAAACTATCTTCTCCTAAAGCAAAGAATCAATTTTCACGTTCAGAACATGGGAATAGTTTTCCTCTCAAAAAGTGTTTTCTTAAACATCAAAATATTCACACAGCAGAGAATAGATTTTCTTGTTCCATTTGTAGGAAATGTTTTAATCAGAAATCAAATCTTGTTAGTCACAAGAAAATTCACACAGGGAGAAGCCATTTTCATGTTTAGAATGTGGAAAATGTTTTACAGAGAAATCAGGTTTTAAAAGACATCAGAGAATTCACACAGGGGAGAAGCTTTTCTCATGTTCAGAATGTCTGAAATGTTTTAGCCGGAAAGCGCATCTTGATAGCCACCAGAGAACCCACACAGGGGAAAAGCCTTTTTCATGTTCAGAATGTGGTAAATGTTTTGTAGATAAAGCACCTCTTGTTACACATCAGAGAACTCACACAGGGGAGAAGCCATTTTCATGTTCTGAATGTGGAAAATGTTTTGTGAAGAAATCATCTCTTCTTAGTCACCAGAGCAGTCACACAGGGGACAAGTCTTTTTTCTGTTCAGAATGTGGAAAATATTTTAGACAGAAATGTAATCTTGTTATACACCAAAAAACTCACACAGTGGAAAAGCCTTTTTCTTGTCTAGAATGTGGGAAATGTTTTAACCGGAAAGTGAATCTTGATGGCCATCAGAAAACTCACAAAGGGGAGAAGCCTTTTTCATGTTCAGAATGTGGGAAATGTTTTAACTGGAAATCAGATGTTATTATACACCAAAGAACCCACACCGGGGAGAAGCCTTTTTCATGTTCAGAATGTGGGAAATGTTTTAACCGGAAAGTGCTTCTTGATAGCCACAAGAGAACCCACACAGGGGAGAAGCGATTTTCATGTTCAGAATGTGGGAAATGTTTTAACTGGAAATCACTTCTTGATAGCCACCAGAGAATCCACACAGGGGAGAAGCCTTTTTTATGTTCAGAATGTGGGAAATGTTTTAACCGGAAAGCGCATCTTGAGGGCCACCAGAGAACCCACACAGGGGAGAAACCTTTTTCATGTTCAGAATGTGGGAAATGTTTTAATCGGAAAGCGCATCTTGATAGACACCAGAGAACCCACACAGGGGAGAAGCCATTCTCATGTTTAGAATGTGGGAAATGTTTTAACCAGAAATCAGATTTTGTTAAGCACCACAGAATTCATACAGGGGAAGCCTTTTTCCTGTTCAGAATGTGGAAAATATTTTAACCGGAAAGCGCATCTTGATAGACACCAGAGAACCCACACAGGGGAGAATCCATTCTCATGTTCAGAATGTGGGAAATATTTTGTGAAGAAATCATCTCTTCTTAGTCACCAGAGCAGTCACACAGGGGAAAAGCCTTTTTCATGCGCTTAATGTGGGAAATGTTTTACTTGGAAATAAGCTCTTTAAAGGGAACCTGTCACCAGCAAACAAGGCTATTAACCTGCAGATAGGGGCGTAATCTGCAGGTTTATTTTGTTACTAACTTGCCTGGTGCCAAATATTGCTGGGAGAAAACTAACTCTATTCTTCCTGGCAGCATTCGGTTTTAGTCAAAGGGGAGTTTCACTCACTGCTCTGAGGCTGTAACCGTGCCCCCAGCCTGACTGACACTGGCTCTGCATTGGGGCAGGCGGCCAGTCAGTGTCGGGGTGCAGTTATAGCCACTGCTCTGTGTACTCAGAGAGGTGAATGAACCGGCGCCGCCCCTCTGACTGAAGCCGAATGCTGCCAATGAGAATAAAGTAAATTTTTTCCCAGAAGCTTTTGGCTGCGTGCAGGCGCCAGTCAGGTTAGTAATGAGGCTTGAGAAAGTGAAAGGTCCCCCAAAATGTCGCCGCTAGTGTATTTCCCTCATCATCGGTCAGTATCTCTGCTTTCCTGCTCAAACTATGGAATTTCAAGTCTGCAAAGAGATCACCCACATCAAAGATCTGTCCGCAAGTCGAAAGCTTACTGAACCCCATACCACAGTCTGAATGATTTGTTAATAGTGGTGAATATACTGCAAAGTTATTTCTATTACTTATATATACAATGGGAAAAGAAGTATGTGATACGCTGTAGATTTTACAAGTTTTCTCACAAAGAATGGAGAGGTCTGTAATTTGTATCGTAGTTACACGTCAACTGTGACAGAATCTGAAAAAATAACCACATTGTATGATTTTTACAAAATTAATTTACAATTTATTGTGAAATAAGTATTTGATACAATATAAAAACAGAAAACTAGTATTTCTCTCCTTGATTGCAGTAATTTTTATAATTTGTGTTTACCCCTATGAATCTTTTTTTAAATGTTTGTATATGTCTTAATAAAGATTTGTATATTTCTTATATACTTGGCAAAGGCTTCCACTTTGTTTATAGGTTGTCCTCAGTATTCTTAGTTAGTGGGAAAACTTGCAAAATCTACTTACCCTTTGCTACGACAGCACCCACTGGAGGGATCCGCGCATAGGAACAGGAAACCTACAGAGATAAAAGAGGGCAGTCCGCCTCTCCTCCTCAGTTGGTTTCCTGTTCCTATAGGAACCACAGGATTTTCCCCTATAGAAGAATACCTGGTCCTAGGAAGCCGCCTGTGCACTCTCTGTGCGAACGGCAGGGGCTCTGGTCCAGAGGCAGCATCGGGTGAGTGCTGTATTCCGGCTCCCCCCTCGTCTGAGCAGCCGCAGAACCAGGAACATCGGGTCTGGGGAAGGCCACCCGCAGTTCTTGTAAGATACGCGCCGTCGGGGTCCAGATATGGCAGTCCCAACCCGCATGGGAGCGTGGGGCCGGAGGAGAAGAGAAAGCCTCCGTTCCCCTTCATGTGGCTTCAGTGCGGGCACCGCACACATACAAGCGCCGCCGGCACAGGAAATGGTAAGGGGGAACTTCCGGGTCACGCTGGAGGTTCCCCAGCTGGATGATGCACGCGAGCGTGTTCCCGAGAGCATTGCGGGACAGAGCATAACCAGGTATGCGCTCCCCACCCCCCGGAACCAACCACTACAGAACTTCCGGTTTAGCCGGGAGGAGGAAAAAAGGGAAATGAGAGAAATAATGAGAGATGCTGCGTGGTCCCGAGAACCAGATACTGGGCCGCGCACACATAAGCTATACTAAACCTACCCTGGAAGGGAAGGGGCCCCGGGGGGATGGTACCGGAAGGCAGTGCAAATGCAGGAGAGCAGATAAAAAGCCCTGCAATATGGACCCTGGCGTGCAAGCAAGTCGTCCCCAAGACAAGGCACGCATCTCCCGGCAGGTGACACTACAGCAAACCTGTCTACGGACCACTCTAACAGAGGTTCCTCGGACAGAAGTCACGCCACAAAACCTGTACCTCAGCCTTCTGATCCGGTACCTACAGCTTCACTGGGTGAGTGTACCACTCTCTGCCTATGAAGCTGACAACCCTTTTCTCTCTCTCTCTCCTTGCTATGTCGTCCCTAGACTAAGAAAAAAGGGAAAACAAAAAATAAAGAATGTGCCCTTTGTAGACGCACCCTGTTATGTTTTGGTAGCTGAGGAGAATAAGCAAAAATGGCAATACACCAGAGGGGCTGGAACCTATTGGATTGCAGTAACCTGAACTAACCACACAACTAGAGGTAGCCGTGGAGCGTTCCTACGTTGATCCTAGACGCGTCGTCACAGCCTGAGAGATAACTACACCTAAAAGCAGAAAGATGAAAGCTATCTGCCCCGGAGCAGATCCCCAAAGAAAATAGGAAGCCCCAAACATGTAATGGCGGTTAGACAAGAAGAAGCACGGACACAGACAGAAAATAAAATGAGCAAACGCTGGGGCCCAATCTGTCTAGACAGAAAACTACAGGAAAGGATACTCACTGCAATCCAAAAAAACCTCTAAAAAATACCAACTCTTCTGATTGCAAAAACACCTGAAATCACATGATCTCTACCACCTAAATCAGTTCTCTGGTGTAACAAAACTAAGCCACTAAAAAAACAGGAAAAAGCAAATGAACAAACAACAGTGGCTCCAGATAAACTGAGAGGAGCACAAGCCCCCGGAGGGGACCTGGCTGACCTCCACAGAAGTGCAAGAAATAATGCAAAAAGCAAGCACAAAAATAAAAGCAGAAAATATCTTATGTGATAGCAGAAAGTGCAGGCAAGACTCGGCAAACTTCCAAATGAACCAGGAACCACAACTGAGACAAGAACAATTGATCACTGGCAACCATCATGGGAGGGAACCTACCTTATATCAGACCAGTCCGTGATCCCAGATTGCCATTCCTCGCTGAAAGGTTCAGTACTGTCTGTAACCACCAGAGGAGCCTCTGCTCAGAAACCATCTCTAGCACATTCATAACAGTACCCCCCCTTGAGGAAGGGTCACCGAACCCTCACTTGTGCAACCAGGTCGATCAGGATGAGCTCGGTGATAGGCACGGACCAGTGTTCTAGCATGGATGTCCGAAGCAAACACCCAAGAATTGTCCTCCTGACCATAACCTCTCCACTTAACCAAATTGGAGTTTCTGTCTAGAAAAACGAGAATCCAATATTTTCTCAACCACATACTCCAGATTGCCCTCAACCAAAACAGGGTCAGGAGGCGCAGCCATAGGAACCACTGGCTCGACAAACCTCTTCAATAAGGACTTGTGGAACACGTTATGGATCTTAAATGTCCCTGGAAGAAGCAAACGGAAGGAAACAGGATTAAGAATCTCCATGATCTTATAAGGTCCAATGAACCTAGGCTTAAACTTTGGAGATGCAACCCTCATAGGGATATTTCTTGAGGACAACCAAACCAAGTCCCCCATTTTAAACCAAGGACCATCAGTCCTATGCCGGTGTAAGGTTCTATGTATATATTCCTGAAACTCAGTTTGTTCGTCAGCCATTTTACTTTCTGTCTTGCTGCAGCTATCTTGCCCTCAGTCAAAATGGAGTTTCCAGCTTGCATGTTCCCGCCCTGATTCTCTCCTTTGCTTCTTAAGCAGCCACAGCTGAGCAATCAGTGCTTCAGAATCTAGCCTGCAGTGAACCTGTGACTTGACTCCTGTAAGCCTTGGACCTTGTACTCCAGCTATTCCTACTGAGGAACTCTGAAGCACTTGTGGACTCTGAACCCTGCTCTTTGAAAGACCCACGTTTGCATGGACTTACGGTAACAGAGAAGAAGATCCTGAATCTGTATTGGAGAGTGATTGCTGAGCTTGGATTACTCTGGCCTGCTGTGTCTCCTGTTTCTGTGTCTGCAAACTGTGTGACTATTTCTGCCAACTTGTATGAAGTAATACAGGACTTTTCTATATCAAACCTGTGACTCCTGTGTTTTCATCGCACCCAAGCACAAGACGCTAATGAACTGTACTACATACATTACAAGATTCTGAAGCCAAAACGTTAGTGTCTGCTGGGTCTGGAAGGCTGTGTCTGCTGTACTGTGGATATCAGACGTCCGGTTGTACTTTCTGTGATGACAGTGGTTGTGACTTCTCACAACCATTCCAGGTGAGCAATTCCCTTAAGTTTTTTCTTTTTGCAGTGTTACCACAGGTAAACACTATTGTTTTTTTTTTCCTTTCTTTTCTCTTTTTTGTCTGCTGTAACTCTGGATATCAGATGTCTGGTTGAAACTTTCTGTGATGATAGTGGTTGTGACTTCTCACAACCATTCCAGGTGAGCAGTTCCCTTAATTTTTTTTTCTCTCTGCATGTTGCCACAGGTGAACACTATTGTTTTTTTTTCTCTCCTCTTCTTCCAGTAATCCTGTCTTAAAAGATCTGGAAAATGGAGGCCCGCATAAAGGAACTTTGCGGAGTGACTGATAATATCCTTGCAGATTTGCAGAATATAAAGACCCGTTTTTACAAATCTACAGGACCTCAATAATCACAATTTGCAAGTGGTTGGACAGACTACCCAGGATTTGCGAGCCAGGATTGAGGTTCTAGAGGGGCGAGTCCAGGCTCCTGCCGTAGCCCCGAGTGCTAGGATTCCCAAGTTGCCCCCTTTTCGTTTTGGCGGTGAACGTGAGAAATTCAGGGATTTATTAATCAATGCAATCTTTTTTTTTCTGCACATGCTTCACAATTTCCCACTGAACGATCTAAGGTGCTTACTATAATTATGTTGCTTACCAACAAGGCTTTAATGTGGGCAAACCCTCTGATTGAGACTGAGGATGATTGTTTGAATCACCTTGATGATTTTATTTCAGCCATGGGGCAGGTGTTTGATGACCCCAATCGAGGTGCAACAGCTGAAGCAGCCATGTTAGCTTTGCGCCAAGGTAAGCACTCGGTAGCTGAATATGCCTTGGATTTCAGGAGATGGGCCCTTGATACCACCTGGGACAGTTCCGCCAAAAAATCTATTTTCGAAAGGGGTTTATCTCCACTGATTAAGGATGAACTTGCTCGTGCCGACCCTCCCACTGCGTTAGGTGACTTTATTAACTACTGCATCCGTATTGATACTCGTCTGACTGAACGCAGGCAAGAGAGATGGTTCGAAAGCAATCGTACTAACCTTTCCTACCTTCCTCTCCAGCTAAGGAACCTTTGAGTAGGATTACACGGGAACCTGAACCTGAACCCATGCAGGTAGACTCTTTACAACGACGGGTTAGTGATGCACGCAAGGAACATCGTTTTAAGGAGAATCTATGTTTCTATTGTGGTAAGTCAGGGCACTTCATTATAAACTGCCCCAGCCGTTCTCGTAAGACTACTGCAGCACTCATTCATTGTGAGTGTTGCGAGAGGGGATCTGTCAGGTCCGAGCCTCAGCTCCAGAGAGATCTGCAGCAACAGATCTTGATTTCTCGGACTTATAACTCCGTTGCCTCTGAGGACGTTGACTGTGTAAACGCTGCCATTTTTCAAGTTTCCTCAGCGGTGTCCCAGCTGAGTTGTAAGAAAAACAATTCTCATTGCTTTCTTTCCATCAAACTCTGGGTTGACTCAGCTTGGGTGTCTAGCTCTGCTATGATCGACTCAGGGGCAAGTGGAAATTTTATGGATGTCTCCTTTGCTCTGAAACAGGGAATACGTTCAGTGAAGAAGGCTACTCCAGTACAGATGGAAACTGTGGATGGCTCCCTGCTGACCTCTGGACCAGTGGATCAGGAAACAGAGCCTTTGAGGTTCTTATGGGTAAAGATCATCAAGAGAAACTGTCCTTTATGCTTATCTCTTCTCCCCACTTTCCCATTATTCTAGGGCTACCATGGCTGCAGGCTCAGAATCCTACCATTAACTGAGAGACCAAGGAATTACACTTTCCAGAGAAACAGATGAGTCCAAAAGTTTCAGCTTGCTCGTTTCCTAAAGGAATCATGTCAGTCCCTGAACTACCAGCTGTATACCAGGACTATGTGGATTTATGTGACAAGAAGAACGCTGACCAGCTTCCTCCTCACCGTCCATATGATTGTCCAATTGAATTATTGCCTGGAGCAGAGATACCTTTTGGTAAGATCTACCCCCTGGCGGAGCCCGAGCTAAAGGCTTTAAAGGATTACATAGATGAAAATCTAGCCAAGGGCTTCATACGCCCCTCTTCATCTCCTGCAGGTGCACCCATCTTCTTTGTAAAGAAAAAGATGGATCTCTGAGACCATGCGTAGACTATAGGGAACTCAATAAGGTTACTATTAGAAACCGTTATCCATTGCCTTTAATCCCTGAGTTATTGGAGAGAGTGCGACATGCCAAAATTTTTTCTAAACTAGATCTTCGTGGGGCCTATAACTTAGTCCGTATTAGACCTGGGGATGAATGGAAGACTGCATTCAGGTCACGCTATGGACACTTTGAATATCTAGTTATGCCTTTTGGTCTGAGTCACTTTCCAACACTTGGTGAATGACATCTTCAGGGATCTCCTAGATACATTCGTGGTAATTTATTTGGATGATATTCTAATTTTTTCTAACTCCACAGAGGAACATCATGGACATGTGAGAATGGTCTTGGAACGTCTAAGACAAAATCATCTTTACATCAAACTTGAAAAGTGTGAATTCCATAGGACCGAAATACAATTTCTGGGTATGTACTGTCTACACAAGGAATTAGTATGGATGGAAGCAAAACCCAAGCCATCAAGGATTGGCCAAGTCCTAGAAATGTGAAGGAGGTACAGCGCTTCATCGGGTTTTGCCAACTTCTAAAGACGTTTCATTAGAAATTTCTCTGAGGTAGTGTCACCTATCACTCAACTTACCCGAAAGAGTCTAGGTTTTCCTGGACTCCCCAAGCCCAGGAAGCATTTTCCCGTCTAAAAGATAAATTTACCACTGCACCTATCCTAGTACATCCCAACCCCGAGCTTGCCTTCATAATAGAGGTGGATGCTTCAGACTGTGCCGTTGGAGCTATACTCTCTCAGAGAACAGGTGAGAAGAATGTCTTGCATCCCTGTGCCTTCTTTTCCCAGCAGTTTGTCTTCGGCTGAGAGGAACTACGATGTGGGCAATAGAGAGTTGTTGGCCATTATTGCCGCCTTCAAAGAATGGAGACACCTTCTTCAGGGAGCTGCACAGCAAATAGTCGTCCTGACAGACCATCGTAACCTTGAGTTTATCAGGTCGGCTAAGTGCCTGACTCCTCGCCAGGCTCGCTGGAATCTTTTCTTAAACCAATTTAATTTTATCATCTCTTATAGACCAGGATCGCGCAATGGAAAGGCTGATGCACTCTCTAGGATTTACTCAGCAGAGACACGTCCAATTACTCCTCCTAAGACTATTCTTCCTGACTCTAGATTCCTAGGAGTAATTCATAATCAAGACCTACTTAAGGACATCAAGGAAGCATACCATGCGGATTCCTTTTTGGCACAACCCCCAAGGACGTAAGTCTTGTCTTTAAGAATGCTGTGTGGATTCAGGACAACGTCTGTATATTCCTGAAACAGTCAGATTAAGAGTATTGCAACTCATTCACGATTCCAAGATAGCTGGGCATAGAGGAATTCTAAAGACACAGGAATTTCTTTCTCGTTTCTTTTGGTGGCCCACTTGCAGGAAGGATGTTTTGAATTATGTCACTTCATGTGAGGTCTGTGCAAGATGCAAAACACCTCGCTCCTCACCAACTGGTCTGTTACAGCCTCTTCCCACCCCGTCCCGCCCGTGGGATCCATTTCTATGGACTTCATTGTGGAATTACCAACCTCTCAGGGGAAGAACACCATTCTATGTGTGGTTGACCGTCTAACAAAGGCAGCTCATTTTATCCCTTGTGTCGGCTTACCCACTGCAAAACAGACATCAGATTTGATGATTAAAGATGTGTTTCGCTTACATGGAGTACCGGATGAGGTTATTTCGGATTGAGGGGTGCAATTCACTTCTAGGTTTGGCAAAATTTCTGTGCAGCATTGGACATTAAAGTAAACCTTTCTTCTGCTTTTCATCCCCAGACTAATGGACAGACCGAACGAACCAATCAAACCCTGGAGCAGTATCTCCGCTGCTTTATCTGCCACCTACAGGATGATTGGGTGGATCTACTTCCATTAGCTGAGTTCTCGTATAACAACTCTCAGAGTGCCTCCACTAAACAGTCTCCTTTTTACTCTAATCTAGTTATCATCCTAACATTCTACCACGATTTCCCATAGAAACGCCTTTACCAGCAGTGGCTGAAAGAATCACGTCTTTACAGAAGAATATGGATCTTCTAAAGGAAAATCTGGAATCGGCTCAAGAAAGGTACAAGAAAGCAGCAGATAAATTTCGTAAACCTGCACCACTTTCAAGGTAGGAGACTTGGTCTGGCTGTCAACCAGAAATCTTAAGTTAAGGATTCCATCGTCTAAGTTGGGACATAAGTACATTGGACCCTATAAAATCAGTAAAATTATACGTGCCGTTGCTTGTCATCTTCAACTGCCCAGAACTATGAGAATCCACCCTGTCTTTCATGTATCCCTACTAAAGGCTGCGACACCCAATACGTTTCCTGGACGTTCCTCTCCTTGCCCTGACCCAGTGCTAGTCGATGGTCAGGAAGAATTTGTGGTGGAAAGGATTTTAGATTCCAGGTTGTATAGAAATCAGTTACAATATCTGATTAAATGGCAGGGCTACCCAGTGGAGGACAACTCATGGGAACCGGTCAATAACGTTAATGCTCCTCGCTTGCTCCGTCAGTTTCATCAGAGGTACCCACACAAGCCTGGTCTGAGGTCATCCGAGGTTGTCCTTAAGGGGGGAGTAATGTAAGGTTCTATGTATATATTCCTGAAACTCAGTTTTTTCGTCAGCCATTTTACTTTCTGTCTTGCTGCAGCTATCTTGCCCTCAGTCAAAATGGAGTTTCCAGCTTGCATGTTCCCGCCCTGATTCTCTCCTTTGCTTCTTAAGCAGCCACAGCTGAGCAATCAGTGCTTCAGAATCTAGCCTGCAGTGAACCTGTGACTTGACTCCTGTAAGCCTTGGACCTTGTACTCCAGCTATTCCTACTGAGGAACTCTGAAGCACTTGTGGACTCTGAACCCTGCTCTTTGAAAGACCCACGTTTGCATGGACTTACGGTAACAGAGAAGAAGATCCTGAATCTGTATTGGAGAGTGATTGCTGAGCTTGGATTACTCTGGCCTGCTGTGTCTCCTGTTTCTGTGTCTGCAAACTGTGTGACTATTTCTGCCAACTTGTATGAAGTAATACAGGACTTTTCTATATCAAACCTGTGACTCCTGTGTTTTCATCGCACCCAAGCACAAGACGCTATATGAACTGTACTACATACATTACAGCCGGTTGGCAAACCGTTGGGCCTTCTCCTGAGAGAGAGGCAACCTCTTCACTACCTGGTCCCAAATCTGCTGCATTCGCTCCACAACAGAGTCAACACCCGGACAGACAGAAGCCTCCGCCTGTCCCGAAGAAAATCGAGGGTGAATCCCAAAGTTGCAGAAAAATGGAGACATCAAGGTGGCAGAGCTAGCCTTATTATTAAGAGCACACTCAGCCAAAGGCAAAAAAGAGACCCAGTCATCTTGATCAGCAGACACAAAACATCTCAAATAAGTCTCCAAAGTCTGGTTTGTTCTCTCGGTTTGTCCATTGGTCTGAGGATGAAAAGCAGAGGAGAAAGATAATTGAACACGAAGTTTAGAACAAAATGTCCTCCAAAATCTGGAAACAAACTGGACTCCTCTGTCAGACACAATGTTCTCTGAACGATACACATGATTGGAATGCAAGGCTAGAAGGATACAACTTATTTGCAAGAAACAGACTTGATAAACGAGGAGGAGGTGTCGCATTGTATGTTAGAAAAGCGTATATCTGCACAGAGATTGACGCTTCAGAGACTGAGAGTTCTGTGGAAACTGTTTAGGTATGAATACAAGGACAGAACAATGGAAAGGACACCATTGTAGGCATTTACTACAGGCCACCTATACAAGCTGAAGATATGGATGAACTCTTTATGCATCAAATGGCCAAGTTCTCCAAAAAATATGACATAGTGGTCATGGGAGATTTCAACTATCCAGACATTTGTTGGGAATCTCTCTCAGGCAAAACTAACAGGTCAAGGAAATTCTTATCCTCTCTTGCTGACAACTTTATCTTCCAAAAGGTAGGGGAGAAAACAAGGGGATCTGCTACCTTGGATCTAATCCTTATAAACAGGAAGAAATGGTTGAGGAGGTAAGAGTGGCTGGGACCCTAGGAGGTAGTGACCATGCTATTTTAGAATTTTGGATAACAAGAGGAGGAAGACCTGTGAAGACTCAGACGTCAAGGTTAGATTTCAGAAAGGCAGATTTTAAGGGACTCAGAAAGAGAATTGGAGGGATCCAATGGCTGGATATCCTTAAGGACAAAAATGTCCAGGAAGGATGGAAAATCTTGAAAAATGAGATTCTCAAAGCACAATTGTTAACAATTCCGAAAAGAGTGAAGAATGGGAAGCATTTAAGGAAACCAGGATGGATGAACACAGAACTTAAACACATGCTAAAAAGGAAGAAAGAAATGTTTATCAAATGGAAAGAGGGAGGCATATCTAAAGAAGAATATAATGCTGTCTGCAGAACCTGCAGGGCACAAATCAGATTATCTAAAGCTGACAATGAATTAAGGCTTGTGTTATGAATGTTTTAGAAATGAATTCTGAGCAGCAGCTCCCTCTGGTGGTTACAAACAGTACTGAACCATTCAATGAGGATTGGCAATCAGGAATTACAGACTGGCTGGATATAAGGGAGGTTTCCCCCCATCATGGTTGCCGGTGATCAATTGTTCTTGTCCCAACGTTGTTTCCTGGTTCACTTGGAAGCTTGCTGAGTCTTGCCTCTTCTCCTGCTCTCAGATAAGATATTTTCTGTTTTTTGTTTTTGTGCTTGCCATTTGCATTTTTCTCTGCATTTCTGTGAGGTTGGCCAGGCTCCCCTCCCGGGGGGCTTGGGCTCCTCTCGGTTCCTCTGGAGCCACTGTTGTTTGTTCATTTGCCTTTTCCAGTTTTTTCTTTGACTGCGGCTTAGTTTTGTTACACCAGAGAACTAATTTAGGTGGTAGAGGTCGTGTGATCTCAGGTGTTTTTGCAATTAGTAGCGTTGGCTTTTTTTAGGGTTTTTTGGAATTGCAGTAAGTATCCTTCCTATCCTTTTCTGTCTAGGCAGATTGGGCCCCAGCGTTTGCTCATACTATTTTCTGTCTGTGTCTGTGTTTCCTCTTGTCTAGCCGCCATTACATGTTTGGGGGCTTCCTATGTTCTTTGGAGATCTGCTGCGGGGCAGAGAGCTTTCCTCTTTCTATCTTTAGGTGTAGTTAGCCTCTCAGGCTGTGACGAGGCGTCTAGGACCAACGTAGGAACGCTCCACGGCTGCCTTTAGTTGTGGTGGTTAGTCAGGGTACTGCAATCCAGTAGATTCCAACCTCTGGTGTATTGCCGTTTTTGCCTGCTCTCCTCAGCTACCAAAACATAACAGGCTTGCAAGTGACATCAAAAGCAACAAAAAAGGATTTTGGGGATACGTCAAAAGTAAAAGAAAAGTCAAAGATGCTATAGGATTTTTACAGGATGAAAATGATGAAATTCCTATTTTGCATCTGTTTTCTCTCAGAAAGGAAATGTAACATCAACTGATCTTCACTGTCCTATTAAAGGAATAGAAGAATCTAGGATATCTATAAACAGAAAGACAGTGAGGAAACACTTAGCTAACCTAAATGAATTCAAGTCTCCAGGTCCAGATGAATTACACCCCAGATTACTGAAGGAGATAGCAGAAGAAATTCTTGAACCACTGTCCATAATCTTTGAAAATTCTTGGAGAACAGAAGTCCCAGAAGACTGGAGAAGAGCAAATGTTGTTTCGTATCTTCAAAAAGGGGAAGAAGGTGGACCCTGGGAACTACAGGCCGGTGAGTCTGACTTCTATACCAGGAAAGATCTTTGAACAAATTATTAAAGAACATGTATGCAAGTACCTGGATAAGAATGAAGTGATTAAACAGAGTCAGCATGGGTTTGTAACTAATAAGTCATGTCAGACTAACTTAATTTCCTTCTATGACAGAATCACTGACTGGGTGGATCAGGGAAATGCTGTAGATATAGTATATCTTGACTTCAGCAAAGCATTTGACAAAGTATCTCACACAATCCTTATTGAAAAAATGACTAAGTATGGAATGGACAAGGCAACTGTTAGGTGGATTCATAACTGGCTTAGTGATCGGACCCAAAGAGTGGTCGTAAATGGCTGCACATCCAGTTGGTATAATGTATCAAGTGGGGTACCACAAGGCTCTGTTTTGGGCCCTGTATTGTTCAACATCTTTATCAATGAATTAGATGAAGGAATTGAGGGTAAACTGATCAAATTTGCTGATGACACAAAGCTAGGAGGGATAGCTAATACTAGAGAAGAGAGAGAGAGGATTCAAAAAGATATAAATACACTGGATCAGTGGGCAGCAACTAACAGAATGGATTTTAACAGGGAAAAATGCAAAGTACTACACCTGGGCAATAAAAAAAGCATATACAAAATGGGAGGAATAGGGCTAAGTAACAGCACATGTGAAAAAGACTTGGGTATACTAATTGATCACAGACTGAACATGAGTCAACAGTGTGATGCAGCAGCAAAAAAGGCAAATGCAATTCTAGGATGTATCAACAGAAGCATACAGTCTAGATCACGTGAGGTCATTATTGCCCTCTACTCCTCTTTGGTCAGACCTCATC
Organism: Oophaga sylvatica; assembly: GCA_033576555.1. Lineage (NCBI taxonomy): Eukaryota > Metazoa > Chordata > Amphibia > Anura > Dendrobatidae > Oophaga > Oophaga sylvatica. The sequence goes on from JARQOD010001293.1 coordinate 31,633, forward strand.
TGGAATACTGTGTCCAGTTTTGGGCACCACATTTTAAAAAAGACATCAACAAACTGGAGCAAGTTCAGAGAAGAGCCACCAGAATGGTGACCGGTCTGCAAACCATGTCCTATGAGGAACGGTTGCAGGATTTGGGAATGTTTAGCTTGGAAAAAAGAAGACTGAGAGGAGACTTAATAGCTGTCTACATATATCTCAAGGGCTGTCACATTGTAGAAGGATCATCTTTATTCTCATTTGCACAATGAAAGACTAGAAGCAAGGGGATGAAACTGAATGGGAGGAGACACAGATTAGATATTAGAAAAAACTTTTTGACAGTTAGGGTGATCAATGAGTGGAACAGGCTGCCACGAGAGGTGGTAAGCTCTCCTTCAATGGAAGTCTTCAAACAGAGGCTGGACACATCTGTCTGGGATGATTTAGAGAATCCTGCTTTGAGCAGGGGGTTGGACCAGATGGCTCAGGAGGTCCCTTCCAACTCTACTATTCTATGATTCTATGATTCTCCGGAATGCCATGTAACCGAACCACGTGCTGAAGGAACAAAGGCACCAATTCGGAGGAGGAAGGTAACTTAGCTAATGGCACAAGATGTATCATCTTGGAAAACCTATCACAGATTACCCAGATAACGGTCATTGTGAGAAACAGGGAGGTCGGAAATAAAATCCACAGAGATATGGGTCCATGGCCTCTTGGCCACAGGTACTGGCATTAACAAACCACTAGAGCGAGAGCAAGGCTTGGAGCGAGAGCAAGTCCCACAGGACTGCACAAATTCCCTGATGTCACGAGACAAATTAGGCCACCAAAAGGACCGACTCATCAAGTCTCTGGTACCAAAAATCCCGGGATGACCAGCCAACGCGGAACAATGAATCTCAGACATCACACTCTTCTTCCACTGGTCTGGGACAAACAATTTCCCAATAGGCGAGCGCTCAGGTTTATCCTCCTGACACCCTTCCAGAGCCAATCTCAAATTGGGTGAGATGGCGGAAAGAACTACACCCTCTTTCAAAATAACAGTAGGATCAGATAACTCAGGAGAGTCCGCAAAGAAACTCCTCGAGAGGGCATCCGCCTTAACATTCTTAGTGCCAAAAAGAAAAGAAACCACAAAATTAAAACGTGTGAAAAACAAGGCCCACCTGGCCTGTCTAGGATTAAGTCGCTTGGCTGATTCGAGATAAACCAGATTCTTATGGTCCGTGAGGACCACCACCTGATGTTTGGCTCCTTCCAGCCAATGTCTCCACTCTTCAAAGGCCCACTTCATGGCCAATAACTCCCGATTACCCGCGTCATAATTACGTTCAGTTGGAGAAAATTTTCGAGAGAAAAAGGCACAAGGGATACTCTTAGAGGTCTCTGGATCTCTTTGGGACAAAACGGCACCTGCCCCAATTTCAGAGGCATCAACCTCCACTTGAAACGGTAGAGAAACATCAGGCTGCCGTAGAACAGGAGCAGAAGTGAATCTCTGCTTAAGTTCCTGAAACACAGAGACTGCCTCAGGAGGACAGTTTACCACATCAGAACCCTTTTGGTCAAATCAGTCAATGGTTTAACAATAACAGAGAAATTACCAATAAATTTACGATAAAAATTGGCAAAACCCAAAAATCTCTGAAGAGCCTTTAATGAAGTAGGTTGGACCCAATCACAGATGGCCTGAACCTTGACCGGGTCCATTTCAATAACAGACGGAGACAAAATGAATCCCAGAAATGAGACCTTCTGTACGCCAAAAAGACACTTTGATCCCTTCACATACAGTGCATTCTCTCTCAAAATCTGGAACACAGTCCGAACATGTTTCACATGAGAGTCCCAGTCATTGGAAAAATTCAAGATATCATCCAAATAAACAATCAGAAATTTATCCACAAAATCCCTGAAAATATCATTCATGAAGGATTGGAAGAAGGAAGGAGCATTAGTGAGCCCAAAGGGCATCACTAGGTACTCAAAATGCCCCTCTGGGGTATTAAACGCCGTCTTCCATTCATCTCCGTGCTTAATGCGAATAAGGTTATACGCCCCCCTGAGGTCAAGCTTGGTAAACCAACTAGCACGTTTCACTCTGGAAAACAGGTCAGAAATCAAGGGTAACGGATATTGATATTTCACAGTGATCTTATTCAGGAGGCGATAATCAATACATGGCCTCAATAAACCATCCTTTTTGGCCACAAAGAAAAAACCGGCGCCCAAGGGTCTGATATGACCCTTCTCCAATGACTCCTTGATATAAGATCGCATAGCATCGTGTTCAGGTACAGATAAGTTAAAAAGGCGACCTTTAGGAAATTTACCACCAGGCACTAACTCAATAGCGCAATCGTAGCTTCTGTGAGGGGGTAAGGACACAAACTTACTTTCACTAAATACATCAGAAAAATCAGTCAAAAAGTCAGGGACATCCTGAGACTGGGGAGAGGCAGAAAAAACAGGAGAGTCAGCATTAACAAATTGGCAGCCCCAACTTGTCACAGACACAGATTTCCAATCCAAAACAGGATTATGAATCTGTAACCAAGGGAAACCCAGTACAATAATGTCATGCAGATCATGCAACACCAGAAATTTGCAACTCTCCTGATGATCTGGTTCAACCCTCATTATCACCTGAGTAGAAAATTGGGGTTTATTCTCCGCCAAAGGGGTAGAATCAATGCCCAGTAGGGGAATAGACTTCTGCAGGGGTATCATAAGTAAGCCACAACGTTTGGCAAAGTCAAAATCCATCAGGTTAATAGCTGCTCCTGAATCAACAAAAGCCTGAGCCAAAAATGTGGACATGGAGTAAATCAGGATAACAGTCAAAAGAAATTTAGTCTGAACACTACCCAAGACAACTGAGCGCGCAAAACGTCTTCCCCGTTTAGGGCAGACGGAAATAGCATGAGAGGCGTCACCACAGTAGAAACATAACCCATTGTGCTTTCGAAACTCATGACGCTGTGCCCCAGAAGTCACTCCATCACACTGCATGGGCTCAGGAGCTGGCCACAAGGTAACACCATCTCACGCATACCTCTGCGCTCAGGCAAACGTCTGTCAATTTGAATAGCCAAAGACATAGAATCATTGAGACCAGAGGGAACGGGGAATCCCACCTTTACATTCTCTGACAGACCCTTCCGAAAAAGGGCTGCCAAAGCATCATCATTCCATTTGGTCAGGACTGCCCACTTTCAAAATTTCTTACAGTACAGTTCAGCGGCTTCACAGCCCTGACTTAATGCAAACAAGGTTTTTTTCGGCTTGATCAGTGACATTAGGTTCATCGTACAATAACCCCAGAGCCTGAAAAAATACATCAACATCATTCAAAACAGGATCCCCAGGTGTCAGGGAAAAAGCCCTATCCTGAGGGTCGCCGCGCAGGAGAGAGATGACAATTTGAACCTGCTGTGCTGCGTTCCCTGAGGACTTAGGCTTCAAGGCATAAAACAACTTACAGTTATTTTTGAAATTCAGAAATTTAGCCCGATCCCCCAAAAACAAATCTGGCATGGGGATCCTAGTTTCCACAACCGGCAACCTAGCTAGATAGGTAGCAATACTCTGAACCTCAGTGGCAAGCTGCTCCACACGGCCAGACAACTGTACAAACTCCATTGAGAGAAAAAAAAATAAAAATCCTCCTCAGCACCCAGAGAGAAAGAGGGAAAAAATGCAACAAACAAAAAAAAAAATCTCTGACAACTCTGACAACTTTTTTCTTTCCACACTATTTTTCCCTTCTGTGAGTACCATATAATTTTAGTTTTGGGCCGGTGATACTGTTATGTTTAGGTAGCTGAGGAGAAATAGCAAACACGGTAATACACCAGAGAGGCTGGAACCTATTGGATTGCAGTAACCTGAACTAACCACACAACTAGAGGTAGCCGTGGAGCGTTCCTACGTTGATCCTAGACGCCTTGTCACAGCCTGAGAGATAACTACACCTAAAGGCAGAAAGATGAAAGCTATCTGCCCCGGAGCAGATCCCCAAAGAAAATAGGAAGCCCCTAAACATGTAATGGCGGTTAGACAAGAAGAAAGCACGGACACAGACAGAAAATAGAATGAGCAAACGCTGGGGCCCAATCTGTCTAGACAGAAAAGAAAAGTACAGGAAAGAATTCTGACTGCAATCCAAAAAAACCCTAAAAAATACTAACACTTCTGATTGCAAAAAACCTGAGATCACACAATCTCATCCACCTAAATCAGATCTCAAAACAAAACCAAGCCGCAGCCACTGAAAAAAGAGGAAAAAGCAAATGAACAAATAACAGTGGCTACAGATAAACTGAGAGGAGCACAGGCCCCAGGAGGGGACCCGGCTGAACTCCAAAAGTGCAGAAAACTATGCAATAAGCAAGCACAAAAAGAAAAGCAAAATATCTTATCTGAAAGCAGCAGACGAGGCAAGACTCCAGCAAACTTCCAAATGAACCAGGAACCACAATTGAGGCAAGAACAATTGATCACCGGCAACCATCATGGGAGGGAACCTCCCTTATATCAGTCCAGTCAGTTATCCCAGATTGCCATTCCTCGCTGGAAGGTTCAGTACTGTCTGTAACCACCAGAGGGAGCCTCTGCTCAGAAACCATCTCTAGCACATTCACAACAGTTCCCTGTTGTTGGGTAGGCGCCTTCTCTGAGGTCGAAATGGCAAAGGTGCAACCCAACTGTTCGATTTGTCTTTGACTATTTGTCCATCCATGATGTCCAAGAACATTCTGTCTTCTATAGACATTGCTACCTTGTTGTCTTCTTTTGTCCTGTGGAAGACTGTACATCCTATGTGGTCTTGTTCACCTTCACAGACGTGGTCTTCATTGGTAGGAACTGAGAAAGGGCAAGGTAGGGGAGTGCTGCTTGGTAATTCCTTTACCAGCAAACTATTATGACATGGCTGATAGAGAGACGGACGTCCATTTTCTAGTGTGCTGGTGAGCATATTGTTGACTGAGGCCGGCTTGTGTGCTCCTCCTAGACCAGCGGTTCTCAACCTGTGGGTCGCGACCCCCGCGGGGGTCGAACGACCAAAACACAGGGGTCGCTTAAAGGAGCCGGCGGCTGCAGCACTGTAGTGACAGCTGCAGCCGCCGGCTTCATTAGACATCCATACTTACCCTCCTCGCTCCGTCGCTGCAGGTCCCTGCATCCCTGTCGGCGGCGTCAGCTTCCTCCTGGCAGTGCAGTGACGTAGTACCGCTCATTAAGGTAATGAATATGGACGTGACGCCACTCCCATAGGCGTGGCGTCCATATTCATGTCCTTAATGAGCGGTATTACGTCACCGCTGCGCACAGGAGGAAGCTGACGCCGCCGACAGGGATCTGCAGCGACGGAGCGAGGAGGGTAAGTATGGTCGGGGGAGGACGGGGGAGCGGAGCCATGTATACAGGATGGGAGGGGGAGCGGAGCCATATATACAGGATGGGAGGATGGGAGCGGAGCCATATATACAGGATGGGAGGATGGGAGCGGAGCCATATATGCAGGATGGGAGGGGGGAGCGGAGCCATGTATATAGGATGGGAGGGTGGGAGCGGAGCCATGTATACAGGATGGGACCGGAGCCATGTATACAGGATGGGAGGGGGAGCGGAGCCATATATACAGGATGGGAGCGGAGCCATGTATATAGGATGGGAGGGTGGAAGCGGAGCCATATATACAGGATGGGAGGATGGGAGCGGAGCCATATATACAGGATGGGAGGATGGGAGCGGAGCCATATATACAGGATGGGAGGGGGGAGCGGAGCCATGTATATAGGATGGGAGGGTGGGAGCGGAGCCATATATACAGGATGGGAGGGGGGAGCGGAGCCATGTATATAGGATGGGAGGGTGGGAGCGGAGCCATGTATACAGGATGGGAGGATGGGAGCGGAGCCATATATAAAGGATGGGAGGGGGGAGCGGAGCCATATATACAGGATGGGAGCGGAGCCATATATACAGGATGGGAGGGGGGAGCGGAGCCATGTATATAGGATGGGAGGGTGGGAGCGGAGCCATGTATACAGGATGGGAGCGGAGCCATGTATACAGGATGGGAGGGGAGCGGAGCCATATATACAGGATGGGAGCGGAGCCATATATACAGGATGGGAGGATGGGAACGGAGCCATATATACAGGATGGGAGGGGGAGCGGAGCCATATATACAGGATGGGAGCGGAGCCATGTATACAGGATGGGAGGGGGAGCAGAGCCATATATACAGGATGGGAGGGGGAGCGGAGCCATGTATATAGGATGGGAGGGTGGGAGCGGAGCCATGTATACAGGATGGGAGCGGAGCCATATATACAGGATGGGAGGGGGGAGCGGAGCCATATATACAGGATGGGAGCGGAGCCATATATACAGGATGGGAGCGGAGCCATATATACAGGATGGGAGCGGAGCCATATATACAGGATGGGAGGATGGGAGCGGAGCCATATATACAGGATGGGAGGGGGGAGCGGAGCCATGTATATAGGATGGGAGGGTGGGAGCGGAGCCATGTATACAGGATGGGACCGGAGCCATGTATACAGGATGGGAGGGGGAGCGGAGCCATATATACAGGATGGGAGGATGGGAGCGGAGCCATATATACAGGATGGGAGGATGGGAGCGGAGCCATATATACAGGATGGGAGGGGGGAGCGGAGCCATGTATATAGGATGGGAGGGTGGGAGCGGAGCGTGGGCAGGTGGGGGGCGGTCCGCCCCAGGCAGCACGTGTGTGGGGTGGCGTGGCAGCAGCAGCAATTCCTCCTCCCACTGAGTCACAGTGCTGCGGCCCGGGACCCTCCGGAGCTGAGCGGCGGATCGGTGAGTCCACTGTGCGGGGAGAGGGGGGACCCGGCCTGAGCAGGCGGCGCAATACTTATCTCTCCCCGTAGCTCCGGGCTCCAGGGGGTGCCTGCAGGGCGCCCGCGCTTCCTGTCACAGCAGCGCCGCTGGATGACGTCATCATTCAGCGGCCGGCTGTGGCAGAGAGCGTGGGCGCCGGACTGGTGAGATGTGAGGTGTATGTGTCTGTGTGTATCAGTGTGTGTGTGTGTCTGCCTGCATGTGTGTATGTGAGAGTGCTGCGGTGCTGTCTGTGTGTGGTGCTGTATGTGTGATGGTGATGGGGGGAGGCAGTGATGGTGGTGAGGAGGCAACGATGATGATGGGGAGCCAATGATGATGGGCAGGCAAAGATGATGATGATGGGGAGGCGATGATGATGGGCAGGCAATGATGATGATGATGATGGGGAGGCGATGATGATGGGGAGCCAATGATGATGAGCAGGCAATAATCATGATGATGGGGAGCCAATGATGATGGCAGGCAATGATGATGGCGAGGCGATGATGATGGGGAGCCAATGATGATGGGCAGGCAATGATGATGATGATGGGGAGCCAATGATGATGGGGAGGCAATGATGATGGGGAACCAATGATGATGGGGAACCAATGATGATGGGCAGGCAATGATGATGATGGGGAGCCAATGATGATGGGAAGCCAATGATGATGGGAAGACAATGATGATGATGATGGGGAGGCAATGATGATGATAATGGGGAGTCTTTCCACAGTGCCCTTTCCTGAGCCGTAACAGTGCAGAACGCAGCACAGTGCAGAGGAGAGCTCCATATTTTGTATGGAGCATTATATGGGGACCAGTATTCTTTATGGAGCATTATATTTTGCCCATAATACTGTATGGAGGACTATGTGGTGCCCATAATATTGTATGGAGGACTGTAATTATTTTTTGGTTTGGGGGGCACCGCAACATGAGGAACTGTATTGCGGGGTCACGGCATTAAAAAGCTTGAGAACTACTGTCCTAGACAGATGTCTCCTATGATGACCCATCCAAGGTCGAGCCTCTGAGCGTATGGAGCGTTCTGGAAGCCATTGATATATTCTCTGGCCTTGTGGACTCATAGTATATCTCGGAGTAAAGCTATTGGGGCCTCTGGATCCAACTCAGGTATCAGGTGGCTATACGCTTCAAATGGGTGTGATGTTTCGCCACCTTCGGTGAAGGTATCTCTGACCTGTTGTCAGGAATCTGGTTGCACTCCAGGATGGTTGGTAGCGATAGGCAGGTTTGGCCATCTATTGACTCCACCTTGTATCCGGTTGCTTTTCTCCCTGCCGTCTCAACGGTACCTGAATACGTCATCAGGGAGTAGCGAGAACCAAGGCCTACAATGCTGAAGTTGTCAAAGAAGATGGACCTGGCTAGAGACCGGTTACTTTGGTCATCCAGGATTGCATATATCCTGAGGGCTTTGTCCTTGCGGCCTGCTGGATAGATTCAGACAAGGCAGATTTTTGAACAGGACCTTCCTCCTGTTAGTCCCTTACAGATCTCCGTACATTGAGAGCTGACCACAGGGATATCTTCGTCAGTGTTCTTCTGCTTCCCATCGTGCTCCTCTGCTTGTGATTTGTGATCCCAGGAAAGATGGGGAACAAATTTTGATATGGACAACTGGACAATCTCTTTGCAACTATTTTACCTATTTTATGTTTTGCTGCAATAATGCTTTTGGGTTTACAGTCCAATAAACCACTACATTTTTTATAAGAAACATTGTGACATTTTCTGTAGAGTATCATATCTGGTAAAGAGTCCTGAATAAATAAATATACAAAATAAGTTTATTTAACAAATTCTAACAAATATTTTATTTCTGCCATTAAGCATTCCTCACTGTTGTACTACCATATTTTTTGGACTATAAGACGCACCGGACCATAAGACAAACCTAGCTTTTAGAGAAGAAAATTAGAAAAAAATAAATTGATGCAAAAAATGTGGTCAATTCTGTACTTAATATCCCCTATCCTGGTATATATGGTCCCCTCATCCCCATCCTGATACACATGGTCCCTCATCCCTATCCTGGTATGCATGCCCCCTTATCCCTATCCTGGTGTGCATGACCCCTTCTCATCCTTATCCTGGTGTGCAGGGCCCCCATCTGTCCTGGTATGCATTGCCCCATCCTTATCCTGGTATGATTGACCCCCATCCTCGTATGCAGGGCCCATTCTTATACTGGTGTAATTGGCCCCTTCTCCATCCTAGTATGCATGTCCCCATCCTAGCCCTGGTATGCATGGCCCCATTCTTATCCTGGTATGATTGGCCCCATCCCCATCCTTGTATGCATGGCCACATCAGAAAAACAAACCATTACACTTACCTTCATGAGCTCCCTTGCAGTGTCTTGTTTCTGTGCCAGGAGCTGCTTTATACTTGTAAGTAGTGCATGGAAAAGACATCATGTGCTGCTTATGGATCACTGTTATGTTTCGGTAGCTGAGGAGTGCAGGTAAAAAAGGAAATACACCAGAGCAGTTGGAATCTATGGGATGGCAGTACCCTGACTAACCACACCAACTAGAGGCAGCCGTGGAGCGTTCCTACGATGGTCCTAGACGCCTCGTCACAGCCTGAGAAACTAACTACACCTAAAGATAGAAATAGTAAAGCTATCTGCCCCGGAGCAGAACCCCAAAGATAATAGAAAGCCCCCAAACATGTAATGGCGGTTAGACAAGAGGAAATACTGACACAGAAAGAAAATAGTATGAGCAAACGCTGGGGCCCAAACTATCTAAATAGAAAAGGACAGGAAGGGTACTTACTGCAATCCCAGAAAACCCTGAAAAAACCAACTCTACTAATTTCAAAATCACCTGAGATCACACGACCTCTACCACCTAAATTAGTTCTCTGGTGTAACAAAAACAGCAGCCACTGAAAAAACTGGAAAAAGCAAAAGTACAAAACACAGTGGCTGGACTAAACTGAGAGGGCAGAAGCCCCCGAAGGGGACCCAGAAGGCCCCCACAGAAGTGCAGGACCAAATGCAAAAATATAGCAAAAACACAAAATAAGAAATTGTCTTATCTGATAGCAGGAGATGCAGACACGACACAGCAGGCTACAAGGGAAACTGGAAAGAAGGATTCAGACCAGAACAATTGATCACCGGCAACCCTGATGGGAAAATGATTCCCTTAAATAAGACCAATCAGTAACACCTGATTCCCAATCCTCACTAGTACCGCTTGTAACCACCAGAGGGAGCCTCTGCTCAGAACTCATCTCAAACCCATTCACAACAGTACCCCCCCCTTGAGGAGGGGTCACCGAACCCTCATTTGAGCAACCAGGTCGGTCAGGATGAGTTCTATGATACGCACGGATAAGTCTCCTAGCATGGATGTCCGAAGCAAACACCCAAGAATTATCTTCCTGACCATAACCTCTCCATTTAACCAAATACTGGAGTCTTCGTCTAGAAAAACGAGAATCCAATATTTTCTCAACCACATACTCCAGATTGCCCTCAACCAAAACAGGGTCAGGAGGCACAGCAGCAGGAACCACTGGCTCAACAAACCTCTTCAACAAGGACTTGTGGAACACGTTATGGATCTTAAATGTCCCTGGAAGAAGCAAACGAAAAGAAACAGGATTAATAATCTGCATGATCTTATAAGGTCCAATGAACCTAGGCTTAAATTT